>WURT03553717.1:0-41090 GCA_009936505.3 Holothuria glaberrima | reverse complement strand
ATATAATATTATAAATATCCCAGAGCCTCGACATGGGCTGCACACCTGGACCCCCAGTGGAGCGTTGTCCTTGAACCCTACCAGGAGCCCTACAGTGGGCCCGTGGGGCCTAATACCTACGGGGAGCACTGTGCGTCACTAAGATGCATAGAGTGACGCCCAATCCTTTATTTCAGTGTGCCCCCTCCGACTGAGCGCTGGGCCACCCCAGTGCCCCCCACTTCGAAAAGTCTAGCGACGTCACTGCTCGAAAATATCAGTACTACACAAAAAACCTGTACACTGACTGCGAATTTGTTAGGATACAAGCTGTTTCATTGATGAGCAAAAATTAGAATTCACTCAAATTATGAACATCTTCCAGCCATGTATGATCAGTTCCAAAAATACCCCAAAGACAACACCATTTTGCTTCTAAACGACCTTAAATTACCTAAAGTTCTCAAGGGGAGGGGATACCCCTTCTCCTTAGACCCTTCCCCAGGACAGCGATCACTCACCCCATGCTTTTCCCTGTATCAAAATAACCTGGCGCCGCCCCTGGAAATCGTTACCTGTCAATCAAAAACATGCAACAAAGCTATAAGCACTGCATCTCTTATTTACATGAAACTGACCCATGCCATTTTGAAGGTAAGTTGAACTCAAAATCATATTTTTGAATGATAATGTAAGAACGATCAAAATAATTACCCACAACTTATCATTAGGGTGTGTGTTTGTGAGTGAGTGTGTCAACAGTGAAAGTACTTAGGTGTTGTGCATGGTTATTTGAAGAGGTGGGTGGGGGTAAAGTGGGAAAGCAAAAAAAAAAGAGGCATGTTGATTGCAGTGCGTTAAGTGTAACTCGGCTGGACATATCGTTCACCCAACTGTTATATTTTTGTATAACATATTCGAGAATACTGTACTTGTAAATGTCTCCGTTTTGAACTTGAAAAGTTTTATAGAATTGATCCTATCTCGTACGGGTTGGAAGTTACGAATGGAATGTAGTTCGTCATTTTTAACATAGGCCCACTACTTATTGAGTGAGAAAAAAGGAAACTGGATACAGGAAGTTGAAACTGTAACACTTCCGGACTAGGAATCTTCTCCGAACTTGAAATTGGCCCAAAAATGGATAGTCTTGGATTTGGAATTGATTGGGACTAACTCTCAATCAGGGGCGTCACTACCGGAGGTATGGGGGTGCTACACCCCCAGAAATTTTCAGTGTCGTCCGACGGGAAAATTTGCCGGCTGTCGGGAAAAATGCCCCCTTCTTTTGCATTTTCTTAACAGTTAGAAAAAATCTTTTTTATGGGGCTACAGAAATGTCGGCAACTGTTAAGATCACTATATTTTGAATCAGTGTCGGGTGAAAATATTGCTGTGGGTACATTAACCAGAGACCTAACCCCTCCCAGGTTTAACTGTATTAGAAAGCTACTCTGTTTGGTGGGAAATTACTTCATATTGTGGGGAAAGTAATAAAAATCAAGGGTAGTGTGTCAGTAAGTGATATCTCAGTACAACACTATTCGGGAAGCCATTGTCTTTTGAAAGAAATCCAGCTGTCGGGAAGTAAGAAGTACGGTATTGCATAATTGTCTGTCATGAAATAGGCACTATGTCCGGCACTGTAAAACAAAAGCCTTATTAGAATGTGACGCAACTCACCCTGACTGTTTGTCGGGATGAGTTGACAGTATCAGTAGTCAGGTGCGTCAGGTCGCAGTCGGATTGTAGGTTAACCACACCAGCAGCATTGTCGAAGAGAACACATTCAAACGCCTACATACTGTTTACAAGTCACACATGGGGCGAGCACATTGAGCCGTCGCCCAAATTTGTAAAGGGTACTTTATTGGCTTGTTCATCAAAAGATAAGTTGCCTTCGGTTCACTAACAGCTGTACACTGCCACGGTCTTAATAAACTGCGACCACGCCCCTTTTTCCTCGACTTCGCTCCAAATATCAAACAGTTTGGGACCGACGGTTAGGTCGAGAACAAAATTTTGGACAAACCTAACCGGTCCGTCTACCACGTGACTGGTTTTCACTGTCGCGTAGCAGTCGGGTCGGTGCAGTGTACGCTGTTTTTCCACTTATCGGTTGTAAAATCATGAAGTCGGGAGCCTTCGTGTTTGCTTACCAAATTGTTTTGGGCTTCGAGCGCATCCTTCATGTGCACTAGTTGTCCAATTATTAATTCAAGAAGGACGGAACGTGCCTTAGATTATTGCGAAACCCCGTGCAACTTTGTAATGTAGCACCAGATTGCATGTAAGGACACCCAATTTTTCAAACATTTTTCAAAGGGTAGGGGGGCCCCTCCCTTTAAACCCCTCCTCATATCATGGACTCCTGTTCCTCTTTGACCCCTCCTATGGAATGGTACACATGCTGTATGCTCCCCGTGAGAGAAATCCTGGCTAAGCCACTGCTTATGAGTTAACCTTTGTTGACACGTTTTGTCGGGAATACAACCCCTTTTGTCGGAAAATTATCCATCACCCCCACTCATCGATCCTAAGGGACGTTTCTGCTCTCAATTGGATTTGATTCCAGCAAAGTCCGCAGAATGAATATTGTGTGGACTTTATTGGTTTTGAAGTTCACTAGAACATGTTTGAAAATGTAAGTTTGCACTAAATTTTTATTTTATGCTTTCCTTGTCGTTGTTTGTTAATGTTCAAATTGCTTCATTCACATTTCCTTTCTTTGGCTCTAAGGCCGAAGATAAAATAATATCTTTTTGGACAACTTGGTTACATTGACCTGTCTTACAATACCACTGTGACGTGATGGCAGCTTGGAAATATCATGCCGGGATGAAAATGTAGTAATTAACTTATTTCGGATGCAATATTTGTTTGTTTATACGTTTCTCTTACAACAATAGCAAGCATTTTTTATCTCTTTCTCAGAATTCTTCATTGTCATCAAAATTTATGTATATATATATATATATATACATATATATATATATATATATATTTATTCATTCATTCTTTAAGCTTCTTTGAATCGGTCTCAGTGAAAGAAGTTTAAAGGGGCTCATTAAGTTGACATTGATTATTTTTGTGACGAGTTTGAAGGAAATCATTGCATGACAATGGTTCTAATAAGCCTCATTACTCATGTTTCACTTCCTACAGTTACTGAAAATGTGAGAAATGTGTAGAAAGGGATTGCATATGATTACTACATAAATGGTAAAAAGTGTCTAGTCACAAAGTTGTAATAAATTATTTTAATTATTAATTACCCAATCATTGCCATTTCAGTTGTGAGTCAGATGTGCAGAATCTCTTAGTTTGATCATTTACCATCAAGATGTGAGTAAATCTCAACAGGTGTGAAAAAAATCATGAATTTTGCGAACCAACTCAATAAGCCCCTTTAACACCCTTAAGTTCAGAGCAAACCAAGGCAACTTAGAAATTCTTTAGCACATAGTCCATTCCTGGTGTCTTACCGTCTTTATTTCGGCTTTAAGATGAACACATGGCAGCATGCCAAATTTCAAATTATCTCCCTTAGTTGAAGGATCTGTGGACAGTTTGTTGTGAGTTAGTGGCTTGTGTAAGACCCCCGCCCCCTCCGGCAAACTCATTAAAATAAAAAGTTCTCTTTAAGTTAAAGTTTCATTATGAGGAGTTACGCCTTCAGAATGATTCATAGCCTTGTAAATATCATATTCATATCAAGCGATCGATCAAGGAAAATGGAAAAAAAAGAAAGAATTTATTTTGCTTTTTGAGTTTTCGGGTAAGGGGAAGAACATCAGTTTTCAGTATTAATAATTATAACTTACAAATATCCTATTAATTCATGGTCATGTATATCGCGAGAGCAGCAGAGGTAGGTTCCCCCTCCCCGTTTCAAAAATATTCTAAGTTATGTTTTTATCACATTGATCTTTGAATTGTTTGATGATTAAAAGTACCAAAAGTTTGTTTAGATGCAATCTATAGAGCACGGAAGGTGCAATTTACTTCAAATGAGAAGTACTTCCGCAATTTGTCGGTACATTTGGACCCAGCTATTGGTGACGCTCTGTTTACCACCATGTAGTTGTATAAGTCTGTGTCCTACGTGTATCAATACTACCAGGCTTTTCTTGCGATAAAATTTGCCCATTCAAACATGTTCGTTCATACTAAGTAATAATCCTCAACTCTTATTGGTCCATTGCGGTCAGGTGACCGTGCATTATTCTATGATAACCACACGAGCATTGTTTCAATGGTTGTTAATCGTGTCATCTTTTCTCGTGGTTTCGCTTTCAATAAAATGTGGTAATTTATAAACACAAATTGCCTTTCTTTTCATTAAAATCTTGTTTTGTATGAATGCCCTTGTGCCAGCGCCTCTGCCCTTGTTGCACACATGACGCCATCGTTTTGCATTGCATAAAATTGCACTCCGTCTATAAATCAGGCTTCAAAGGTTTCCATTTAAAACTTATCAAACATGCAGTCCTGGACTTTGAAATAAAATTTAATACAGGATAAATCAAAGCTTGACTTGTGCATTAAATCAGATTTTCTCCAGTGATTAGCAAACCCTTCAAATTTCGGCTACCGAAGCGAGCTGAAAATTTTCCTTTGGTCATCTTTACGGCAAACAGTCGCCTTTGTCGTTGGTTCGGGATGCTGGCTGTCCCCCTCTTGGCTCCACCCATAAGTCTATCTAAAGCCAGCATGGAATTGGATTAAGATTTGGTCGTTTGAACTCTAAAATAGATCGGGGAGAAGTGTAAATAACAAAACTATACAATCTCCATTATTTAAAAAGAAAATCTTACTGTCTTACTGTCTAATGTGCACTGGCACTGGCTAAAGTGCACGTTAATTACAGTACAGTGTCCAGCAATGTATTTTGTTTGATCTCGCTGGTGCATTATTTAGGGGCTATTGGTGAACCATGATGTAATTCCTGGGGTCTTTTTGACCGAATACGTGATTTGCAGTGTGAACTCATAGTCCGAGAGGGGTGTGGGAAGACAGCTGAACTTAGCCGAGGGACCCAAGCGGTCCCCTAGAAAAAATCTCCCCCGGTCTAGGCCCTTTCGAAGGAAAATTACCTTTGCCATATGTACACCTGGAAATGTATTCCCCAGTGTGAGAAATATCTTCCCAGAAAGATAAACACATTTTCCCTTTTTAAAAGAAACAAGAGGGCAGTCCACGGAGTTGTTAATCTCCTCTGCTCCAAATTCTATATATGGGTCTACCTTGGTGGGGAATCAATTTTCCAACATGTTGATAAGCAAACCACGACGAAAGACCATTCATTTGTGAGACATTTTAACTTCGATATCGAACTTAGCCAATCACAATGCAGTTTTTAAAATTATCAGTCACTCTGTGCACATCACACGGTTTTATAATCTTTCCTTGCATACTATTATGTAAATAATGGATCAAAACCAATTTTAGCTTATTTGAACTTTGACCTCTTAGTTTTCAACATATGACGCCAACGATTACATGCAAAATATTTCATCCACCAACTTTGAAATTTATGACGATATGGTTGAGGAACGGTTGTCGATGGACTGTCTTTCACAAAACTTTGGTAAAATTGACATTTAATCTACATTTTGACCTTTAAACTCGCAAACTTAGCAACCAAAAACAATAGTTTTAAATTTAGACAGGTAATGGCAAGAACCTATTTTTAGCAAATTTGATCTTTGACCTCTGACCTTTCATCTGTGACGTCATGAAATGCGGTATGCACAAGCTTTTAAGGTCAAGTACGTACCTACCCACCAAATTTGACTTGAACTTCTTCGGACTGAGTTCACGACATACTTTTTTGGCAAAATTTAGCCATATTTTACCTGTTACCTACATTTTGACCTTTCACCTTTTCCTTAGCAACAAAAAGGCACTCTTCAAAAATTCCTATCAGTCTTAGCACGTCATGTGGTTTTATTATCGTTTCTAAACTATTAATAGGCAAATGATGGCAAGTAACCAATTTTACCAAATTTGACCTTTGACCTATGACATCATCAATTACGAATGCACCAGTTTTCATTGTCAGTTACCTATCCACCAGGTTTAAACGCCATCAGACTTACTTAGTATTTTGGAAAGAGTTCGCAACACACTTTTTTCACAAAATTTAGGCAAATTTGACGGACGTTTTACTTGCCTTCGGCCGTACACTTAGCAACCAAAAATACTATTTCACAAGTTATCTTATCAGTCCTTGCGTATCTTGTGCTTTTATTACTTTTTTCTATATTGATATATGCCAATGTAATGACAAAAATCAGTTTTAGAAAAACTGACCTTTGGCCTATGGCATCGTCAATGATGCATGCACAGGTTGCCATGATTAGGTACGTGTCCACCAAGTTTGGACTTTACGAGACTTGCGATTTAGTAAAACACTTTTTTGTTCATTAATTCATACCCACACACACACACACCCACACACATTCCTTCTGCCGATGGCAAAGAATTGTTTAGCTATCGTTCTGTTCGTAATGATGGTCATTTTTTAAAACCATTCGTTTATTTAAAGCCATGGCTTAAAGTAGATTATTTTGCGCGTATGACCAGGCTGTTGGTGTCTTGTGATCACTTGTGTGTCTCGTCAAATGACAAGCTTGTTTGTGTCAAGGGGTGTTTGTTACGTTACTCACGCGCCCTGTACCATGAACATTTACCACACATGTGTACGTAGCTGGAGGTGGTTGTCTGTGAGTGAGGCTGACTCGTGAGTTCGTATGCGCACTTGCCTTACGCGAAAGCTCTTACTCCGTATCCGCGTTGCTATTTTAAGGGCAGGTAAGACTTAGAAATAGGCAAGTTAGAACTGATTTTTTTATAAACAAAGTCGAATCCAAATCCAGAGTAGGTTTCTTGTTTGGAAAGTGTGAAGTCAAACCGTGTGGTCAGAAAGTGTAACCTCACAGGGGGCTTTGGGGTGACATGTGCGATGTGCGGGGTATTATATCGTTACACCGGTGACAGGCCCGTAACTGGGGGGGATGGGGGATCGGACGATCCCCTCCCCCCCCCCCCGCGCGGAACAGGGAGTTCCGCTCTAGAAACTAAAAATTGAATGTTATGTTTACCCAGCAGTTAACGGTTCAAACAGATCGTACCCGGTATGTGTATGTTCCAAACAATCTTGTTTCGATCCCCCCCCCCCCGCAAAACTCGCTGGTTACGGGCCTGGGTGAGATGGTGGAAGATTGGATGGTAACCCCCTCCATCTTCAAGTAAATCATTAGGAGAATATGTTTCCCGTATCTTCCCTTCGTGAACACCGCCTAATCCACCAGTTCTGATACCCGATGTATGTTCGGTACTGATGATACAAGCTACCAGCGGACAATTAAAAAGACCTAACTGATGTTGACAGTAGTCGACCTGATAAGCACAAGATCTACCTAAGCTTGTATGTTTTCAGCAATAGTTCGGAATATATCACATAAGCCAAGGGTTGGCGCCAGACCAATTTGCCCTACGGTCCAGCCTTCCTCGGCGGCGGGCCTGATACTCCTCCCCCACCTATTGCCACCCTTGGCATAGCCTAAATTGATAAGACACTTGTTTAAGTTAAACACGACCCGACGGAATCATCAGGATACATTAATGCTTTAGCGAATGACGGGTGTGCATTGCCACCATCAACACGCTCAATTAAAGGTTCATTAAAGGCTGAAACATGAAAAATACATTATCGAGATGAAAAGAATAGTACGTTTTATTTGTTACTACTAGTCACCAATAATCTTTCACAGTTGTTCAATTGGGCATAGATATGTTTCAAAGATATTTACACCATATTAAGCAAGGTAGTGCGCCAATAAATTGCATTGTCTCTTCAATTGACACTCTTGATTCTGACTCCATTAGTTTACGTTACTCACGCATCATGTATCATGGACATTCACCACAGTGCCTTTTGTACAAAGACGAAACTGAATTGGTTCTTTAAGAAGCTATCTCACACGTATGTAACTAAACGCCCAAACTTAGCAAAGCCCAAATTTTATCAGTTGACTTGAAATTCAGGAGTACATACATAGACATTTCCCAGAGCAGGCGCAAATTACCGTTAGTTTTGTTGATATAAATCGATGTTGCGTGTAAGGCAATTTTGTCAAAGCTTTTGTTTGCGTACGTCTTGTCCCATACAATACTAGAAAAAAAATCTGTTGGTGAGGATGAATGTCCTGTTTTAGGCAGCTAGCAACTTTAATTTATTTCAAAGATCTTTGGCGTTTAAAACTGTACATATCAGGGCAGGGAGATGGTATTAGCTGAAAATACTTCGGAAAATTTTAATTCATGCTAACCAATTTGATCCACTTCAGCTCTCGGAGACTATCCTACAATCAGGTATCATTGCATTTAACGGTTTTGAACTCTTTTGTGTGATACCTAGGCAACCTCATCCTTGCCAGATCCATCCTAACAAAGGTACTTGACAGGCAACATAACTTTAATATCTAACTAGATGCAGACAGTCAGGAGAAATTAATACTTGAATACAAAAGGACTGTTAATTGCCATCATACAAACAGGTACATGCAGTGGACGAATACTATTGCTCTATGTAAATGAGCAATGAGGGCACAAGTCTAAATTTCAATGACTGATTTTGATACTTTCTTACATATAATATGCCTGCAAGTTGCAGAATGCTTACTTTGTTCAGCATGTGACTAAGACAACAACTGGTGATTTGTCAAAAGCATCGAAACTTTCCAATGAGACTGCAACTCAAGCGAATGACAATAGTTAGCAGGGGGCGTAGCTAAAACGAAATTTTTTGGTGCCCCAGGTATCAAATGGGAAGGAGAGTCACGGCAGTGATTACCGTCCTGGGGAGGGGGTCCAAGGGGAGAGGTATCTCCCTCGTCTTTGAGAAAATTTCGAATGGTAAGGTGTACTTGGGTGCAATCTAGTGCTGTATTTTTCATCGTTATAACTGAATTTATATGTTCAAATTATTTGTTGATTTCATACGTGAAAAAAATGTGTTTTTTTACACATATATTTTTCTTAATTCTTACACATTTTAAGGACACAAACGAATTTTTTCGGGGGCCTAACAAACATCTGGGGCCTAGGACCCAGGTCCCCCGTAGCAACGAGACTGATGGTAAGGAAATGGATTCAATGTTCTGTCGTGCACCTAAAATGTAGCAGATTACGTGGTCGTGTGACACTGTGACCCCCCCTTATTTGTTAAAAATGATTAAGCTTATAGAAATTTGAAAAAAAAAACAACAAGAAGAGAGATTATGGTGAGCAACTAGTAGAGAGCAATTAGATTTTGTCCAAGCGTTTTTTATTGTTTTGACTCGGATGATAAAATATCACGCCATTTGCGTGTTCTTCGGACCATTCTCTTAATTCCTTATAAGTACACGTATATGTTTCTGTGTCGATGTTACATGGTAAGTGTATAAACATTTTGTGCCGGTCTAATTCTAATCCAAACCAAAAAATAAAACCCAAATTGCTACAACCTGTAAGAAGGGAAGGCTAGGGCATTTTTTACACACAAGGTGATACCCTGCCAAACATAAGTTTCCTACATAACAATAAACATTTGTAACCTCTTTTATCTATCCCATAAAGTGAAACCTTTGGTCAGTATCAAAGATTGCAAAATGAGTATAGATGCAGCAATTTAGCACACAACCGGAACATGCTGTGAAAATAAAAGGGTATGTTGCTACACACACCTGTCCCCGCTAAATTGTAAGAAGAAAACCAGTTTTTTGGATACACCATGAATAGACACTAAAACTCTATTAAGTTTTTTAATATAAAAACTGGTGACTATATACAAAGGAACATGATTTCATGGAAACATTTTGAAAATTTTGACGTTCTTTAGTCATAATCTTCGTCATTAATGCACCTGGTGACATAGGTAAATGTCTGAGTCATTATATCATTTCAACGAGTGTTTGCTTACAGTATGCAGTTGAATAAGATAATTCATAAAACGGGTATACATGATAAATATGTTATATGTATGATACCACAGCGATGGGTTAAGTTGTTAGATCTTTAACTACCGTACTTGCTCAGCTTAACGATAATGTAATTTTATAGTAAAACCTGTGACAACGGTCTATGGATTACAGCTTGCATGGTATTTTTTTATACATCTCTATTCAAGTTGTCCACATGTGACACGGAAAAGTATCTAAATCAGGTGCATATCTTGACAGATGTCAAGTATTTTTTTATCACTTCCCAAATTTTCTTTGAGACCCTCAAAAATTTTTTCATAGCAAGGTTATGCAGAATTTGTTCTTTGCGTATTGGACATACCGGTATTTGGTAGTAAAACGATACCAGATTTTCTATCACGTTTTCATGAAACTCGAAAATCTTTTTCAATACAAGCGTTGTGGCTACTGTAGCAACATACCCCTGTAACAACGAGCCTTGCGGAAACTGCGACCACTGTTTCGTTGAGACATTCCCACATCAAAAAGTGAATGAAAAGGGACATCAAGTCTTACACCATGCAAATTTAGTTACAAGGGGTGCACATTACGTTATGTTACGTTACATCCATTCTTTACATTATATTCTTGTATTAACATTTACAGTATATTACATACTACAGATGGAACAGCAAAAGTTTACTACTTCTTTAATTACGTCTACTATATATACTTCACAAGTAAGATAAAAAAAAATTGGTAGACCAACTGCTAAATAAGGAAATTTGCATCAATATAAATGTAAAACACTGATTCAAGTAACAAAGGACATGGTGGAGGTGATGTCATAATGACGTTACTGTTTACTTGTAAACATTAACAAAAGGAACGGGACAACGCCTCTTCATCTCAGTTTTCAACTTTCATTCGTGCATTTCAGATAATCATGCTTCATCGATGTGATACATTGGGGTCTGAAATTGGAGGGGTGCCGTGCTCTTAATGTGGGATGATGAGAAGTAAGGAGGGATGGAAGTGGACTTTTTCAGGAAATAATACGACCTTCCTCCTTCCAAATGAATGAAAAACATACACTACGTTTCATTACAACAATCTAAAGATTGTAGTTGGGAAGCTTGCATTTCTTTTACGGTATTCCTTGACATGTCTTGCTAATTGTTCGTTACCAGTATTGGTCAAAGCAACATCTAGTGCTGACACACAATCAGGAGTGAGAAGGTGTTCATTTTTAAGTTGCTCAAAGAGAAACTTTCCTGGCTCTCTGCTTTTCTTCATGCCGACTCGAATATCAGAATTTAATCCAAATAGTCGTGTTATCTCCAAACAAGAGTCCATATTAAGCTGTCCAGATAACCTGTCAATCAACTCATGGAATGATTTCACCGTTACTGCTGTAAATAATTAGGTCGACCATAAATTACTCAGTGTAAAAAAAAAAAACGATCGTGAAACGTGCACAAGGGAAAAACGAACTTCTAGATGTCTAGTAGTATAAGAACAGTGTCGAATTTGTTATTTTCTTCAAATGGTCTTCAACATTACCTTAACAACCGCTTGCAGCTTACTATAAGCCATGAACTCTATCAACACAAACTCTGCTTAATTAAATACTTTTGAGCACTTACCGGCAGGTTCCTGTTTCTTAAAGACGGCTTTGGTAGATTTTTGGTGTAGCTCTAGCAGTTCAGACAACTGTGTGGGGGGGGGGGGGATAAAAAAGAAAGTGGGTGTCAAATTGAATTTATGGAATTAATCAGTATCCAAAATTGTTTTTGGTGTTTGAAAGGAAGACCTTAAAAAACATTCCGACGAAAGTTTTATTAGTTTCAGTGCTCGGTTCTCAAAAAGTAAACATTTTCTTAGAAAAGTGCAATTGCATCAAGCAATTGTGACGTCATAGATTCAGAATGATTAGCAATGGTTGGTACTTTTTCAAAATTTACTTTTTATTTCATACTTCGAAAATCTGAAACATTGTTATCATTTATACATCCTGGAGGGGGAATTTCGAAATCTTACATACCTTTGGGCAATACGACAACTATCTTAAATCAACGGTAAAAACAGTTTGTTCAAAATAAGAAGAAATCCTGATCCATCAATGAAAATCTATTATATCACAATTGTTTGATTCAAGTTAACTTTTGGTGTGAAATGTGACAGCGTTAACTTAAATTTTGAAATCTCCATAACCAAACATTAAAATCGATTGACCTTTTACACGAACTCTAAGGTTGGGGTCTTATCTAATTTATCAATAAAAAGTTTGGTCTGGGGTCGATTTCACTAACATCGACTTCAGCGATGGTTTTTAAATAATTCGCTTACTTGCATGGGCGTCCGCTGAAAAAAAAATTCTAGGGAGCAAAACTTTTAATTGATCAGATCAGTTGTTTTGGACCGCCGACCTGGGGAGGGGTCTAAGGGGAGTAGTGTCCACATCCTTAGATGCAATTTGGCTCAACAAGTTGTGTAAATTTTAAGGAAAATTACTGCAAAGTTTTGGTTTTGACATTGTTTTACAGAGGAAACAAATAAGGGGTTCTAGTCCTTGGTATGAGGGAACGGAAGCATACTTCCGCCCCACCACATTTTGACCAGGGGACTTTAGCCAGAATTAAAAAGAGTGGTCGACTCTCCAGAACTCACTTACGTGACGAAAGTAGTAATGTATCAGGATAAAATTATTTGATGTAGAAGTAGAAAATCTATACCCTTATCAGGCTTATGGTGTATAGGAGTAAATTTTCAGGAAATCAGGGATGGGTCTGTTTTAAAGTAGTTGGTTAACTATACGTAGTAGTAAGCTATAGCGATTGTGAATGAAATGTTGACATTTTTATTCAATTCCTGTTTCGAGAGTAGAACTTCACACAAACTGAGTGAACTGTTCATGTTTTTTTTTTTTTTGTTCCATTCCTATTTCGAAGAGTAGAAATTCAAACTGAGGGAATTTTGATGTTATATTTTCTTCAAGTTTTTTTTTCTTCAAATGTTTTATTTTCCACCGGGGGGAGGGGGCAAGTGCTCCCTTTGCCCCTACTTGCGGACGCCCATGCTTACTTGATAGGAGACGGTTTACTTCTTTGCAACCTCTTTCACGGTTTTGGTTAAAACTTAAGGGATCTTAGGATCTAAGTTTACCGCTCACCGTTACTTTAACATCAAACTGTAAGTCATCCAGGCTTCTTAGAAACTGCTCCTTGCACAATCTTATTTTGAAACTAATATCACTGATGCCTTCTTTCCTCTGAAAATTAAACTCAACACTGTGTCGTGTACTATTCCACATTGTGCTGGACAGGACTTTCTGTAAAAAAAAAAGAAAAGCGAAAGCCTGTATCAATACAATAGGGTGGAATAAAACTAATAGCAAACTGAGCTATAAAACTGAACTCCTTTTATCCGCAGCTAAAGTTGTATAAAGTGTGACAATACTATTTGTTACTTTAATACACCTTTTTCATATGGTAAGGTTAACGTCATGAGATATATTTCTACAGATTACAATGAATACAATGTATATCCATTATTTTTTATTAACAAATTTCAACTGTTAATTTAAAGAAGAGCTTGGAGAATACAATTCTGAGAAACTTTGCGTATAGTAGCCAAGGGCCAAAGCTTCCCAAAGGAGGGGGAAGACCTGAACTTGACCAAAAATAATCAAAGCACTTATCGCGAAACTTAATAAACAAGAAATTCGAGGCCCTAGGTAAACTGGGATTTCAGATGATTTGTGGTGTAATATGAGGCATTTTCCCTTCCTTTTAATCCACTAAATGCCCGTTTCCACAAGTTTTGAGATTGGTTTCATGGAATTAGCTGTAATGTACGCTGAGGTTAAATACATGTATACACTACTTTGGTTGGACATTCGAGATAAAGTGGGGATGGACGGGGGCATATGATATTCCCTAAGTTCCAGAAATGAGGGGAGCATCCCCGTCCCTAACCTGTTGACACCCATGATAGAAGTATATTCTATTACACTCGTAACTTTATGTGGAACGTTATTGGCAACTTCCATCTGGTTTCACTCATGCAACAACTTTAAAAAAAAGGGTTTTCAGTATTCCAATTTAACTTCGTTTACTAATTTCATCTTAGAGAAGCAAAGGAATCATATGACAAAAACAAAGTAAATAATGTTTCTTCAACCCTGGAAGCAACCTAAATACGGTTTACCTTCATGCTGGCATTTGAATATGGTGTGATGTTGTTGTTGACTCGTCTAATATGCACCTCCTTATCGTCTTTAAGGCCTTTGATTGTAAACCGTTTAAAATCCTGTAGTTGAATCTTGCCTCTTACATTAATCTCTTCGTGCAGAAGATGCTGTAATGAAAATATAACATATTAATCATTAGATTTGTGAGTAGAAGTGAAAATAAACATTTCAGTTTCAATAGTTAAGAAGGAGGCAGTAAACTTAACTCTTACATCACTTATGGAAACATTTACACACAATACATTCATTGAGAAATTCAAATTCCATAAAAATGTAAAATGACAATAGAATTTAGATACATCTCTGCTTAGATATTTCCATTTGCTCTCAAGAGTATTTCGCTTTAATTCATACCCCATACGTTACATGCATTACCGAGGGACTATAACAAAGTTTCATTTAATAAACTGATTAAAATTTAATATGATTGAGAAGAGCACTGTTGGGTGTTTTTACAACTTCCAACAATATCGTTAAATGAAACGTCATGTGGTGCCCACTGAAAGTCACATTGCAACCATTAGCCCAGTCCTCTAAAATATACAAGGCTTGAATATTGTCGAAGTCTTTATTTTGGCTTCAGGTTATACGTAATTTAGCCCATAGAATAACCTTTATGATCATTACAACTTAAAAATCCAATAATTACTGAGAAGGAGGTTCAATGGAAACATGAGTGCAACGAAACAGACTTAAATGGATACATGCACGTGTACAAACAAAGCATCCCTCATAAACTGGTTATAGTTGCATTAATTGTTACATCTCTGGCACAAAAGGCGAAGAAACGTAATTTAAGACTGTGATTATAACATCTTACCATGTGTTCTGTTTCATCATCGTTATAAATCCACACAGTAACGATCAATTCATCAGATGGATCTACAAGCTTCTTGATAAGAGGAAGGACTCTTAACCTTTTTGTGAACGGTTTATCGAAGTCAGCAGCTATGTCTAAACTAATAGCACAAAAGCTTTGAATCGATACTTCGAGATGATCTTCTTTGAGAATAGGTGTTGGTTCATTCTGCTTTCTATTCCTCCAATGAATTCCCACGTCGCCTGAAAAATTATATATAATTATATTGAAATGCACCAAACTAGTGAGTTGGATAAACAGAAGCTATGTTTGAAAGCAACCTGACAGTGGCCATAGTAGTGGGTGTAGCAAATTTACTACTTTTATGACTAAGTGTCAACAAACGGTGTTCTAGTACTTATCAATAAGCATTGAATTAAGAGAGAGCGTATTGGCAGAATTATTGTCTCTGTAGGTGTAAACTGGAAGGTTATTAATTTGTTTTGGTACCTATTTATTTCCTGCAATTTTCTTCCTTTCTAGAAAAGTAAGTTCATACCATTGTTTGAAAATCCTAAGTTCACATCTGTAGATGTTATTCCATTTATCTCTAAAGCACAATGCGGAATCCTAACGGTAACTGACTTATTTAATGAGAGACCTTCCTGTCCGCATTTTATGACTGGTGTCAGTCGAAGAGCGTTCCCTTTAAATGAAACATTGTCTTGTTGACTTGTTATCATAGTTAAACTAATAATGCTTCCTTTAGAAACAGCACCAGCTGGTATCACAACCTGAGCATTTGCCTCTGGTAGATCAAGGTTCCCCCCGTTTTCATCAATGTATTGCTCCTTGTATAGATAGATGGAATCTTCTTCGGTCAAAACATCTAAAAAATGTCGAAAAGAAGAAAGTTATTTCAATAAAAAGAGGATGAACATGAACCAACATCATATTCCAGTGAAGTCAAAGAACTTCGAACTTAGTGTGGTAAAACATGAACGTATAATCCGAAATTATCTTCCAGAATTCAAATGCTGAAGAGAGAGCAGTCAGTATGTAGTACAGTACAATTGTTAAAATTCGAAAGCACAACAACCACGGATGGGTGTTTTAAAGGAAATAATTCAGTGATCTGAGGAAAAAATAATGCAGCTTGTGTACCCGAATCATGAGCATGATGGATAGGCGCCTGGACTTATGTTTTTTCTTTGAGGTTTCCATGACTTCAGGAAGGATTTCTTTCTTCTTTACCCAAGAATGGCTCAAATGTTACTACATTTTCTTTTACGCTATCGCTTCATTTAACCATTTCAACGGTTTTTGGCATGGTGAAATGCCACTTATTATAACACTGTACATTATCATCTGTGAGAGTTATGACAAAATACTACCCCTTTTTATGTCAGATGACCCTCAAAACTTATGGATGTCTCATATGGAAGAGCAGGCAAACTAGGGGTTAAACATGCTTGATTCCTCATTTTGGCTGCTTTCATCTTTTCACCTTGGTGGGCTCAAATAGTCATAACCTAGCAAAAATTGATGGAACTCTTAAACTTAATGTAAAAAGGTAAAACATCAGTATACCAAGTATAAAAGTACCGTAAATTGGATGTCTTACTATCAATAGATGGGGTTTTCGTGATTAAAGTATGCTTCTAAATACAAAGTATGAGAAGTATTCGTGTTACTAAAAGCAAAAATTTCTTTCAATTCATATTTAAGCATAAAAAGTACCACTGACCCATATTTTGTGATACCATGCCTTCAAAAGATTTTAGAGATTGCCCCGAGATTCCCCGTGACCTATGTCTTAAACGTTACTACTCTTTAACGTTTTATGACATATCCACACATGACACGTGACGTGAGAGTTGACACTGAAGAATCTCTTGAGATATGGTGCTTACAAAATTTGATTTACGATAAGTCAAGCTGCGTTTAGGTTAGAGGCTTTTCACAGGTTACCTTACATGAATAACTATAGTTTAATCACAAAAGTAAGAAAATCCTCACCCAACTTTGCTCCAATGAGTAGCAACACTTTCCTTGCCAGTTCCAACCTATTCTTAGAGATATATAGTGCTCCTACTACGTCTTGTTCTGTGTAGCCTTCCTTGGTCAGTGTTGTAACATGGTCATCAGAAGAAACACAGCTACTGGAGATTACTGTCTGAACTGATTGATCACTCAGTGCAAAATGATTATTCTTCTATAAAACAAGTAGAGGTTTTGTCTTGAACAAGCAAATGAGTCAAATTTCAAAATTCTTGGGTGAACACATTCAATTCTTAGACGAAAAGGTAGCAAAAAGTATTGTACAAAAATAGTGACTGACATTACTGCGTAATTTTATTACGTACAAGGACACTTGCAGTATACAGTCCATACATACTTGAACAAAATTCTAGCTGTTGCATTGGTTGGTGCAGTAACTAAGCTACAAAAGCAAGTAAAATAATTAAATTATCCATGATATGTATCCTTACACTTACCTGGCCTTTCTTTACCAGATGTCGTGATGATGAAGCACTTTTTTCTGTTCCTGGAGAAGTTGAAAAACAAGGAAGCATGCAGTGCAGTAGATTAGAGATTGTTTATGACTGATTCTTAAGTAATAATTATCTACATGTTATTTTCTCAAATAACATTTGTAACTGGAAAGGTAAATAGAACAACAATTATTCCAATAGAGCTTGGAACATTTTTTAAAGTTCAGATTCCCTAAGCAGACTAAATAAACCTAAGAACTTTTTGCTGATGTATGAAAAGAATATTTTAAACAGCACTTAGTTATGAACAAACTACATTTTTGCGCATGACTGAAATTCGTCGTCACTCGTCACTTGGAACAAGGGGTTCCCAACCTTTTTCTGCAGGTGACCGCATTTCAGGCAGCAGCATGCGATCGGGACCCCAATTAACAGTGTCTCACCCACGATTTTTGGACAAGGGGGCTGAGAATTGTGGTAAGACTATCTAAGTGTAGCGCCACCATCAGTTGGAACGGAGCGTACCAGAAAAGTTTTGAATAAAAATACCATCTAGGTGCTGGAAATCGCCCTTCCCAGGCTCCGCAAGTAAGCTCCTGGAAATGGTATTGTCAGTTTTTTTAATTGAAAACCCTTCTCCTTAACATCATTGACAGATTGTCAAAATATGGTCAAATTTGGTAGTGTTAGTTTTATTAAGGGAAATGTTTTCCCGCGGAATACATGGGCACTACTTTAACTAAAAACAGACATTTGGAGACTACTTGCAAGTTTTTGGCTATATACTGTAAAGAAAAAAATCTGTAAAAGAACAGAGAAACTCTGGCAGCAGAGTTTTCCAAAAAACTCTGTAATTTGACATTACAGATAAACTATGTTAAAAAAGAACAAACAGAAACTGTAATTTACGACCATAGTAAAAAAACAGACAATTTCTGACAGCAGACAAACTCTGTAATTTGACATTACAGATAATCTATTTAAAAACAGATAGACCACATGATATAAAGAAAATGATATGCATTAGTTTCGCACACGAAAATGCTGTTACTTTATCCAATGCCCCCTCTTGTCTCGGGTAAGAGAGCCAGAGTCCAAGGGAGGCGTTCAAAATTAGTTCTGAAGATATTTTGTTAACAGTCAGACTGTACGCTACATTATATGTACCACGTCTATGACACGTTGGTTATAGTGAATAACCTTACTACATAGTTTTTAAAGAAAAACAGTTCATACATCTCAATATTCTTTACCTGTATTGATTATTCGAAATCCATATATGGGCCATATATGGAAATTTATATATGGCCCATATCTGGTCCAGATATGGAATTTGTAGCTGGCTTTAACAAAAATTGGGCAGATATAACTTGATATAACATAAAGGCCATATATGGCCCATATAAAATTGTATATGGCTCAATTTTTATATGGGACAGATATGGTACATAAATGGTGAATCCATTTATGTCCCATATATGGCAAATCCATATATGTGTCATATAGGAAATTTATATATGGCCCATATCTGGTCCAGATATGGGATTTGTATCTGGCTTTAACAACAATTGGGCAGATATAACTTGATATAACATAAAGGCCCTATATGGCCAATATAAAATTGTTTATGGCTCAATTTTTATATGGAACATATATGGTACATAAATGGCAAATCCATATATGTGCCATATAGGAAAATATATACTGTATGGCCCATATCTGGATCAGGTATGGATTTTGTATCTGGCTTTAACAAAAATTGGGCAGATATAACTTGAAAATCTATATATGTGCCATATGAAATTTTATATGAACCAAATGTGGATTTCATCTGGTCCTCCCATAATTCTGTATGGACCAGAGTTGTGGTGAGCACTTGGTCCATACCTGCACCAATGCTGGGTTACAGCTTAACATAAAATCCACGCTTTACATAAAGCATCAGAAGCCTTGCAAAGCCGGCAAATGCAAGAGCTGTCTGAATGTCTTTAACAAAGTTTACTTTCATATTATGTTGAAATCGACTTAAGTACAGGGATTTGTCAACTTATTTAATAGTGAATAGTAAAAATGCTTTGAAATTTGTACTTTTACATGCATTCAAAGCATCGTCTTTTGAAATTACACTCTTAATCAAGTTATATCTGACATGAAATGGCCATATCAAACTTTATATGCATATCTGGCATTGTATGTTATCATGGTATATATGGCTTGATATGGCCATATAAAGGTTGATATTCATATGTGGTATGTTCTGTTATGAAATCATTTATGGCTGGATATGGCCACATAAAACTTGATATGCATATCAGGCATAATATTTTTCAAGTGATTTTTGGCCTGATATGGCTATATAAAACCTGATATGTATATCTGGCATGTCTTGTCTCAATTGATATCAGGTTTGATATGGCAATATAAAAATGCTTTGTATATCTGGCACAGTGGTTTACCAGGTAAATTTCTGGTTTGATATGGCCATATAATACTTGATATGCATATAGGACACAATATTTTTCAAGTGATATCTGGCTTGATATAGCCATGTAAAACTTGATATAAATATCACACATGGTCTTGTCTCAAGTGATATCGGGCTTGATATGGCAGTATAAAACTTGATATTTATATCTGGCATGGTGGTTTACCAGGTAAATTTCTGGTTTGATATGGCCATATAAAACTTGATATGCATATATAGGACACAATATTTTTCAGGTTATATCTGGCTTGATATGGCAATATAAAACTTCATATGAATATCTGGCATGGTGGTTCAAAAGTAAATTTCTGACTTGATATGGCCATATAAAACTTGATATGCATATAGGACACATTTTTTCCAAGTGCTATCTGAATATGGCCAAATGAAAATATATATGTATATCTGGCATGGTCAGCTAGCAAGTTATATCTGGCTTGATATGGAGATTTGAAAACTGGTATGCATATCTGGAATGGTCATTTATCAAGTTATATCTGGTATGATATGGCCATATTAAAGTTGATATGTATTTCTGGCAATTTTTCATCAGGTTATATAAGGCTTTATATGGCCATATGAAAATTGATATGTATATCTGGCATGGTCATTTATCAAGTTATATCTGGTTTGATATGGTCATTTTCGCAACAGTTCAAAAATATTGTTTCTGTGGACTCCAAGCACGTATTTTTGCGTACAAACTTCCCCGAATAGAAGGCAGTAAAGTAGCCAAAATGGCGGCTTCAGGAGGTTTGTTGACATCATACCCTTCTCCTAGATAGCATTCACCTAAAAAGTTGGGAAATTTTAGTTGGGCACATGCGTTTATTAACAGTGATGGGTGGTTCTTTTACCAATATGGGCATCTAAAGAGACATAAAATAAAAAGGAATCGACCAACTATGAGTAAAAGTTTTTCCCCAATTTTGGGCAGTTTTCGCCCTCAAATTTTCATAAGGATCGATGAGTGGGAAGTATTGGACATTTTTTCCCGACAAAATGGGCTACATTCCCGACAAAAAATGTCTCAACGCCTGTGTCAAAAAGTTTAACTCATAAGCAGTGGCGTAGCCAGGATTTCTCTCACGGGGGAGGGGGAACGCAGTATGTTCTGTGATTGCCGGCCTGGGGAGGGGTCTAATGGGAGGGGTGTCCCCCTCCCCTTTGAGAAAGTTTTGAAAAATTAGGTGTCCTTACATGCCATTTGGTGCTACATATGCTACCCCTTGAAATAAAATTTGCGTTCAATAATTTACGCATTTTAAGTACTAAAAAAAAAAATAGGCATCTGGTTGCATAGTAAACATGATCGACTAACGGCCATTCGATTTCTTTATGACGCAGCACGTTTGAGGGTTGGGAACTCGAATTACAAAAGCTGCCATGCGGCACTTCGCAATAATCTAAGGCACGTTCTGAAAAAAGACTTTTTAAAACCATTTGGTAATGTTTTAGGAACTGCATCTACAGAAGGAATCGGAAAAGTGAACTTCTTTTGCAATCATCGGAATACAAAATGTACGCATTTAAGCTTACAGGAAACGCGAACGCCTCCGACTTAAGTTTACTAAGTGAAAAACTAGCGAATACTGCACCGACCCGACTGCTACGTGACAGTAAAAAACAGTCACGTGGCAGACGGGTCGGTTAGGTGTGTGCTAAATTTTGTTCTCGACCTCACTGTCTGTCCCGATTGTCATCCGACATTCTTCTTCGACTTCATCGAAAATACCAAAGTGTTTGATATTCGGAGTGAAGTCGGGGGAAAAGGGAATGTTTAGGCCGTGGCAGTGTTCAGCTGTCATTGACCCAAAGGCAACTCATCTTCTAATAAAGAAGCCTTTGCAAATCAGACGACAGCTCTGTGTGTTCGACCATGTGTGACATAGAAACAGTAGACTTTTGAATACATCCACCTCGGCAATGTGCCCGTACGGTTTACCTGCAATCCGACTGCGACCCGACGTACCTGACTTCTGATACCGCCAACTCATCCCGACGAGCAGTCAGGGTGAGTTGCCACACATTCCAATAAGGCTTTTTTGCACAGTTCTGGACATACATTAAGTATACGATAGTCATCAATAAAGTTCCCGACAATTCTGTAGCCCCAAATAACATATTTTTTCTAACAAATTCCGGAAACTGCAAAAGAAAGAGGCAATTTTTTTCCCGACAGCCAGCAAAATTTCCCGACGGACGACACTTTGAAAATTTCTGGGGGTGTAGCACCCCCACCCCCGGTAGTTCCGCCCCTGCACTCCGCAAACGTATATGTGATAAAAGCAGTGAACATATGGACATGCAGTGCAAACGGTACCTACGAATGTACGTGTCTCACGTTTACAGCCATAGCTGGCTCATCACACGACGGCGAACTACTCGAAAGTTTAAGTCTCAGATTACCTTGACTAAGGTGATTGGAGAGTTTTAGATTGTGTTTGAAGGTAAATATGAGCACAAGGTATTTGTGTAGTACTAAATGTTTATATCAAACTTACAATAAAAACGATTAAGGAAGAACTTGGTGTTGCAAGTGGGCCAAGGCCCCAAATGTTTAGGTTTAAGCAAGCTAGTAGGCTAGGCTACATTAACGTGTGAATGTGAGCTAGGTTAGCCTAGACTAGGTTACTTAATGATGTGGGCTTAGGCTTACCAGCAGCACCAAGTTTTTCCCTAATCGCTTTGGTTATAAGTTCGATACAAGCTTTGAATACTGCGCAATATACCTTGTCCTTTTTTTACCGTCAACACATTCCGTCGAGTCACCAGTCCCCCATTATTTATGATAATCTGAGACTTATACAGAGTATGACATGCCCACATTCACAAAACGATGAACATTTTCCAGCCATATATGATCAGTTCCAAAAAAAGCCCAAAGACAGCACCATTTTTCATGTAAGCAACCTTAAATTAATAAAAATCTCTCAAAGGGAAGAGTCCCCTCCCCTTAGACCCCTCCCCAGGACGGTGATCACTCACCTCATGTTGTTGTCCTCGCTATCAAAATACCCTGGCGCCGCCATGTTGAAATACCTTTTCATCTAATAAGCCTCTTGAGCCCCCCTCCGCACTTAATGTTTCTAGTGATGGCATTTGACTTCACGAAGTCGTGTAAGCGATGTGTTTAGTTAGTCTGTATTCTCTAGCAATACAGAATCGTTGGATAGGTGATATTTACTATTTTTCATTACGGGGTGACAAATTTTCAAATATTTTCCAACTAGTTCGCGACCTTACGATAAGTGCTTTGCGACCCCAAGGTTGGGAAACCATGTCTAGTAAATGAGATGTGATTACAAGACGACAAGGAGTTGGGAATTAATGACAAAAGTGACATAATCTGGGACATAGACAAAACACTCGTCACACGTGCGACAAGTAGTCGGAAATAATTGGGAAAACCGCAATTTCTTGAGCATGCTCCACTTCTGTCCCAAAGGAAACAGACATATTTCATGAAAATGATGAAGTGATATGGAATTATAAATCCATTTTGAAATTGGAACTTGTTAATTAATTGAGTAATAGGAATTTTACAATGTAAAGCACTTACCTGCACACGTTGAGGAATTCACATCTATGGACCCTTGTGAATCAACTAGATATTTCTGTTCAGTGTTTCCCTGGCACATAAAAAGAGAAACGTTTGCTGATAACGACTATTACGCACATCTACTGATTCAGTGTTCCACAGTCAAACTAATCTGATAGACATTTGGATCAAAACCTTTCAATTACACATACATGTCAGACTAGCTCTGAACTTTACTATCAGCAGATAGCCATGCCAACAATCTATAGTTTTCGATTTACCCACAGAAATTTACAATACCTTTTTTGGTTCAGTTATGGCCTTTGTTGAATGGTTCGCCACCTGAGTTGCTTTCTCAACCACCTGTTTAGCTCTCTCTATGTTTCCAACGATTGCATCTTTTTCTTTAATATGCATATTCAGCTTTTGGAAAGCTTGTTCCAGTTTCAGTGTTAGTTCTTTTATCTGTCTACTTGACTCCGTTTTAGTAAAGTCCAGTGATTGCTTTGTCTGGACAAGTTGCTTTGTCAACGTTTCTATATGTTTGGTAGACTCTGAAAGTTCTTCTGCCAGCATCTTTATTTTATGAAATGACTCCTTTTTAGTCTTATCTAGTTCTTGTCTAAGTATTATAACCAGTTCATCAGATTCTGCTCTACTAGATGTAAGTGAATTTTTGCTTAGTTTTAATTCTCTCGTTAAAGTTTCTATTTGTTCAGCAGATTCTGTTCTGTTTAAGTTTGGCAGTTGCTTGGTTTGCACCAGTTGACTTGTCAAGGTCTGGTCATGTTCCGTGAATTGGCTCTGCCTCCTCCTCAGCTCACCATCCTGGACCTTTTCTCTTTTCTCATATTCCTGTTCAAATCAAGGGAGGAAATAACCAGAACACATTTCAAATAGGAAAAACACCCTCGATGCGAGGTATTGTTAAAAAACAGAAGAAATTGAATCGAGACACTCTAGATGGAAATAGCTTAAACATATCACGTGATATCAAGAGCTTAGCGAACCTTAATTGTGAAGAAGTAGTTGATCGAACGTGTCCTTCTTAAGTATGAAAGCATGATAAAATCTTAGTGTAAATTGCTGATGAGAAATACAGTAAAGAAACAATATCCTCAGCTAATCATTAATCAAATAGCTTTAGCAAGAGAAGCCAGTACTTTACCCAATCACAATACACGTTTTCTTTAAAGATATAATGCCGATGTAAAAAGAAACATTCACCGATTAGACCTCAGTATTGCGATAAAATTTGGTTCTTACATTTACTTGATTCTTTGCCGCCGTCAGTTCAGCACTCAGCTGATATCTTTCAGCGTCCCAGTCCTTTTGTTTACTTATTATCTCCATAAGCAATGCTTCGTATTTGACCTTTAGGCTTAATACTTTTGGATTAAGGGAAAGAGGAAAAGCATGAATGAAACTTATTAGACTAATACAGAATATAAAATTGAAATATAATTACTATAAATAAAACAATATTGTTTAATTTTCATCAGCCGCTCACTTAATAGGTAACCCAAAAATCAAAAGGGATTAACTTTTTTTTATAAAGGACTGAATTTTATACAGAAGTAAGATGTTACTCTAAAACTTGTTGTCTTTAAAACCTCCAAGGTTTGCCATATAACACTATTATGCCTACTAGTGCTGTGTCTGTAGAATCAGTCACTTACCAGGATTCTGTGATACTTACTTCCGTAGAGTACATATCCTTCCATTGGCCCCTGCAGGGTTAAATTACGCATCTCGTCACTGGTTATGGTCACTGCATCCATCAAAAGTCGGATGTTATAAGCATCTACGTATCCCTTTTCTTCAAGGACGTTAAGAAGAGACTCTACCCTCTTGACTGTCTCCTTCTCATTAAGCTTCTCTGATTTATCCTTATCTTTCTCTTCTCCTTTCCTGCTCATCTCTTCTTCTGTGACTCCAAAATATTTTCTGAGTTCTTCACACTCATTAGGTACCACTATGTTTGCCAATGTCTTCTTCATTCCTTCATAGCTGAAACGTTGCTCCTGAAAATTGGTTAAGACACATGATAATATGGCTTATTGGTTTTGTAGTTAAACACATTTTCTAAGATAACGTTGTTCTACTTTAAAAATCCGTTAATATGTTATTACAAAATTCTAAACCTAAGTTTTGTAACTTATTTTGGCGAGATTCAGGTTAACCAAGATGACGTTAAAACAAAATAACCACCAAAATAAATGGAAAATTTTCAAAAAATTATGTGAAAACGCTGCAAAAATTAAACAATCCCCATTCATAATAATGTAAATTATTGCTTCTAAATTAAAGTGGGATTTAAAATGCTTAGCACAAGAGTAAATGTCAGCCATACGACGGAAAAGCATGAAAGGAGTAAAAACAACAGAGTGCAGTACAACCCCCCCCCCCAAAAATAAGAAAAAATGATTAAAATTAATCCCAACAAATCACAGAAAATATTCATAAAAGTATAAATTTATTCAAAGACCTTTAATATCTTTTTAGCAAATTGTATCTCAAATTCAAAGCATGAATTTTGTTATTTCATGCATAATCTCAATCAAACTAAGATGACGGAACAACAAAACGGTCGCCAATATAACGATCATGATACACAAAATAAACTGAAAAGTAATTAATAAGAATATTTCTGACACATTTGGACATTTGTCGTTGTGTTTTTCCTCATCTTGCCTAAACCGAATCTCGCCAAAACAGTTCAAAAATATAAGTTTGGAATTATGTTATAAAATATGATCAAACTTTTAGAGTAGATGTGACAAAAATATTTTAACATTATATTCTTTATCATTATTATTCAATACAAAATATTTATAAATTTGGCCTACATTTCATTTTGGCAGCCATTTTGAAAAAGTGAGACCCAAAATATTTAGTGCTACTTCTTAATTTTGCGTTCAGGGACCATAGACTTTCCTAAAAATACTGGTTTGAGGGTGATGCTCGTGAAGTTAGTGTGGTCTATGAGGCCTAACTCAAAGTCAAAAGTAACACTCTAACACTCAAAATGACATTTAAAACATCCGTCAAATGATTAACTCATACTATGCCACGCTAAATCTTTTTAATATTGCCATGGTTACTTGAAAGGTAAAGTGACTAAATTTACGAAAGCCCAGAAACTGAATGCCAAAACTGCCTCTACATGTCACGTACGTGGGTACATCCATATACTGTGTGATTGTATTCACTCTCTTGAATACTGGTATAGTGCATAATCTTATTGCAGTACATGTAGTAGGTACCTACTCATCAAGTTATGGTTGGGTTCGTAACACATTGGATCCCAAACTTTTGGTGGATTTAATCTTAGACCTCCAGTTTGACTTTGTACCTTACTCTTAGCAACCAAACAGCATTATTTTGAAAATGATCTCATCGTACTTGGTCTATAATGTGGTTCTATTATTTTTTCTAACATACTTATAGGCAAATAATGGCAATTTCATCTCTTACCTTTGACTTATGACGTCATCCATTACGATTGCAAAAGTTTTTATGGTCAGATACATGCTGATGAAGTTTAAAGATGATCGGACTTATTATTTAAGAGGAGTTCGCGACACACTTTTGTTACACACACATCAGACACGCAGACAAGCACATTTCTAAAGTTAGGTGAAGTAAAATGGCTCAACTTCCCACTCATTACATGTGATGAGATAATAATTGAGCTGTTGTCTACTTTTTCACAAATTTTAATTTAATTTAACAAATAGTTATAAGACTTTAGTTCAGCTATACCTGTCTAATAATTCTGGACAGTCTATAAAATTTAAAGTAAATAGAACGGTACTCTATTTTTTTTTTGACATAAATGTTTCATTTGACCCATTGGACTGTATACATGATAGTGCAATCTACTTACCAAATTACACATCTTAATTTCACCAGTGCTGATGTTTCCTGTTACCATCATTCTGTCCCTGTCTGAAATTATAATTCTATGCACACCAAAATCAACATCAAAAAATAAACATGCCCTGTGCTTACTCAAGAAATAAAGAATAATTCGCTGCATGCCCCACAGAACAGCAACCAAACCCAGTCTTTCACTCACTGTTATACTACGTGCACGTTTGTACTTTCCTGTAGTGTCTCTGTACTCTGCTAAAATACTTCCATCACGCACTCCTACTGACAATGCCCTACCATACCCTGTACATACAAATACCGTTTCTTTAATCACTTGTAAATCCCGAGGAAAGTCACCTTCTTTCAGTCCTTTTAAAGAGATAGTTTTTGTTTCTTTGAAATCCTTGCTTAAGACGAGCAGTGTGTGTGATTTGTATGGACCTATAAATATCTCTCCCCCACTGAAAGCGACACACCTAATCCTACTTTTTATTGTGCAAGATCTCACCACATTGCTTTCATTTTGCGTATCAAATACTTCTATTTTGTCGCCGATACAAGAAAGTATTTGACTGCTATTATTGCCAAGGAAAGAAACAAAACGATGATAATCTGAGTGTTTGGGAAATTCTTTTGAGTAAACTAAATTTAATTTGTGCTTAGAATTACAATTTTGCCCAAAGTACAAGTCGATGAATGTTTGTTGTGTTACGTAGTTGAAACCAGAAATAGCGATATTCCCAGACAAAGTTAGCGATACATAGAGGAGTTGGTATCCATATTGTTTAGCAAATCGTTCGTGTTGAATGTGTTGTGGTCCATATCTGCGGGAAAATTATAAGACGGTGAAAATTAGAACATGTATTGCTACATGTATCCATGTCGATGAATAAAGTTCAAGTAGAGGACAGGAAGGAAGGAATGTAAAAAACACACACACACCACCATACCTACAACACGTGCCAAGAAACTGCGTTTATTTTGAAAGATATTCAAACCATTTTTTTAAGATCTACCTTAAAGAAAATGAACATCGTCTTCTTGGCCTTAAAATTTGTCTCATAGTGTGTCCCAAATTATTTGTATTTCACATACTTTCAATGGTGAGCGCTGCTTGTTACAGCGGAAGAGTATTTTCCAATTACACTAGTGTGAATTATTACAGTTTTGTATACATAATAACTATACTGTACAATTAATATATTAAAGTTAGGTTAAATCAGACTAATGCCTATCATCACATGTACAACATTTACTTCCATTTAAATACTTACTTTAAAATACTTACTAAATTCTTGCCCCAAAAGTACATCTTTAGTACTTAATCACTCTACTACGTGCTTACATGGTTCTTACCTCTAGTTTCATTTTTGCAAATAACCAAATCCCACATACTTAAACATTTTATCTGTATGTAGAATTTTTAAGTAAATAAAAGAAAAGAATGTCGTTGCAATATTGTATGGCCAGTTTAACCAAATCTTGCACAAACTTGGACTTAAGCGAATGACCCTTTTACATTTACCTTTAACCTGTAAAGGTTCTATGTCAATAAAATGTAAAATGACCTTCACTAAATTTGAACTTTATAGCCTCAGACATATGACCTTAGTACCTGAGGTCTGTCTCACAACAAGACCCATCCTGGGGTATCTTTTAATCAAGCTTGAAGAAAAATCCACCTGGCTATTAGGAAAGGTTTTGGTAAGATGATATAACCTTTAACTTTAGACATTTGAACTCAACTAACAAAAAAAAAAACAAAAAACAAAAAAAAAAAAAAAAAACAAAGGAAAGATAGGGGACAAGAGAACTTGGAAGGAAATTTCAATGGAATCCTATTTCAGTGTTAAATTTAATAATACATGACTAAGAAGGTCAAAATGCTCCTTTTCGTTTGAGCGTACACTGATCATAGACGATGGCAGAATTGATCTTCACGGTGGACAGCTTGAAGGAAATCGTTTCTAAAATCCCTGAGTTCATCAAACTTTCCAACCCTTATCCCATATCATTTTATTATCAGAGCGGTCGCCATAAATCCTATTTGAGTATGACTTCTTGTTGATGACTACAACTTTTATTGCGTGAATGTAAACCTGAACCTTAACCTCAGCCTTGCCTCTCTATTTTGCCCTGTAACCCTTAAAAACTTTTGTGAATCTCTGTTTTAACTACAATGCAGGTAGTCACTGGTCACATCTTTACGTTTTGTTTGCTCATGTGTGATGATTTCCATAAACGTTTGCATGATGCACTTTTTTACATCGATGAAAACCCTTTTCAATCTAACTTTTTTTATCTCTACCGTTCAAATGCCGTTTTCCTCAGTAAAATGTGTCTTATTAATTAAGTTTTATTCAAATTTTTGTTGCTGCAAGAACCAAAGGCTGGTGTGGTGCAAAGTGAATGGTTATTGCCCCCAAAATTAGGATTGAGTTGGGTACGTTTCATATTAGGCTCAGAGGGTTTTACAAGTTAAAGATAATGTCGCCCTAATCGTTGTCAATCATAATATAAAAAAGGCCAGGTAGGGATTCAATGTGGGATTCCATACAGCTTTGGTTGCATTTCAAGTACACTCGTGGAGTGTCGGTGGTAAATTTTTTTAAGTAAGTTACTTACCCGTAGTCAGACAAAGCACAGAAAAGGGCAAAAAATCTTCATGGGGACGATATGTTTTTTATTGGGTATACTAAAATGCATTTAGTCAAAGATTATTTCTATCTTTTGAGGGAGCAAACATTTTTGTAGCAATGGGATTCGTCCCAACCCCTTGGCTACGAGCTTGGAAAGTTACCTGTAGTGTTTCGTACAATTTCAAAAAAAAGGGGACGATAAAATAAATGTTTTTGCTCAGTAAAACATTCGTTGTACATGATGAACACTTATTAATGAAAGACCAGTATCATGACATGTAGCTACTGCTAGTTTAGTCATCATAAATCTTCTTCAGAACTTGACTTTTGAAGCATATGCAGTCCTAAGGAAAAGGAAGTTTTTACCTTTTAAGACTTTATTTGGTAAAACAAATAAGGCATGGGGATTGTTACAGCTTTTATTATTGATGAGACGTATTCGAGCTTTTGATCTTTGCATGTTATTTGTGTACTTGTTATATGTATATTTCAGACAGCAAGGAATTCTATGATTGTCAAAAGCACTATTCAGCTTTTTATTGGAACCGCTCCTGCTGGAACTTTTAGTTTATATTTATTTGGATAACTTGCCTGGTAAGTACACGATTTTATTAGGTACTGATGCAATATTTTGAGAACATGTTTTACTTGAGAGTTTATTGGTGTTCTTTGATAAGCATTGCAACTCATTTTATGTAGGCCCACTCAATTCAACTGTCTATGAAATATTTGTCGAATTTCCCCACACTGAGAGGAATCCTTGTTAAGTCTTACAGGATTTGTATGTTTACTTTTCTCAACGTGCTACTACCAATACTAAGTTTATTGGAAATTGAATTGCAAATTGAAATGTACATATTGTGTATCAAACCCGATGTTAGAAGTAACGCTAGTGCAGTAGATAAATATTTCCAGTCCTACGGTTGTGCAACTTTTTATTAAAAAATCAGAGAGTTGTGTCAATAATATTTTTTATATTTTATTACGTTTTACTATTTTTAGGTGCAATGATCACACGGGGTGGTTTTTTCTACTTACGTAAGTGAAGGGTGCAATCAAAGCGAGTGATGCCCTTGTTTTGTCTCCGTGATCCACTTCAATCATGCTGTCTTTATTGCTTCGAGATAATGGCAAAGTCCTGTCAGGTAACAACCCAATGTTGTTCTACTCCTCCTGCCCATTAATGTCCGTGTTTTCTTACAACTCATGATTGACACTTTAAGGGTCGATTGATTCCAGAACATATTTGTGTTTCTTGTTCAAACTTTACTCAAGTTGAGCTTTTTGGTGTTTTCCTTATGGTTCCGTATGCTTAATTTTATACAATGGTTTAATTACTTTCTTTAGTATTCCTTTTGCTGACTCAAAACATAAAATGCGTGTTGCATCTTCTTTTTCACTCCCTTGTTACCCGAACTAGGTACAGTCACAGACTGCATCAAAGTTTCATTTAGCTATTGACGTCAGAACAAACATCTTACATGTTTTCATTCGTGTATTTTCCTTTACCCCTAATGCAAAAAGATCACCTACAGAAAGGAGTAGGTATGTATTTGTGAAGGTAGGTAGGTTGTTAATCAAACAACCAATGCAATATCTTAATATGAATTTTCCTACCAGAAGTGCTTCATTAAGTGATTCGACTTCAATCATACATGAAAGAGTAAGACAGATTGCAACCAGTGATTATAGCCCAAAGAGGTATACAACTCTATCATAGTAGCCAATTTAATGCAATTACAGGCTTTAAATCAACCTAGAACAACATTGCAAATAACAAAAGGCAACTTGCATACACGATTCTCTTTTGTTACGGAAACATGAAATCCCATTCTGATTTAAGAGTTCCCGTAGCAGATACTGATCTTACACAAGAAAATCTCCTCTCTAGATACACTAGGCTACTACATTCATTTTCAATGATTGAAGATTTCTCTTACAAGAGGTGTAACGTCGCTGCATTTGAACATCCGGTTACCTTATATGACCCTTGACTTTCCTTTTTGCATTAGCATACACAATTGTTCATAACTTGTTTTAACTTGAACAACTAGGGTAAATGGAGTAATACGTGTCCTAGCTTAATAGTGCACAGGCGGACGTACAGACGAACGTACGGGTGAAAATATATATTTCACGAAACTATTTAGATCAAACTATGATGGCAGTTAATTAAAAGTGTTTTATAATGAACATTACACATGGCGCAAAACACTGTCCATAGCAAATGTATACTTACGGAAGTGACCTCGATACCAGAGCTGACATCTTGCAAAAACGTTTTCACTTAGACAAAATAATAAACAGTTACCATCTGAAAATACAAATGTAATGATAATTATTGAAAGTCATCCTTTACAATTATCTGTTTCCATATTTTTCATGAAGAATGTAACATTATTTCTCGCCGTATGGGACGCAATTCACAATTATAACACTTGTCAAACAATCTCCGGCACTGGTGGTAAGTCGTGCTGTACATAATAGCACAAGTCATGTAGTCCATATTGTCCGAAGAAACTATAATCGAGCCATAACAACTCCCTGGTTGTCCGTAATTTTAGGGTATTTACTGCCTTATGACCGAGAAGAAATTTTTCAGCATGTAGAATGTGCATATTAATCAATTGTACATTGAAGAGGGAACTAAAGTCAGTCTTGCAATCTGGAATATGACACTCGATTTTCTCAGAACTCATTTAATATGTACTGGCTGTATGAGGTGAATGTGTAGGTGTTCGTTTAAAACTGGCACACGAACGAAATATCAACCTTTAAGACAAAATCTTTTCATGTGACGTCCTACGTTAGAGTAGTAAAACTCATTACTGGCTCTCATGTGTGAAATTCCTATGTTAAAAGGTGTACTTACTTTTTTTGTCACATTTCCACTCTGACAAGATTCTGCTTGAGAAGATCCTGTCAATGTTGATCAGTGTCAAAGATCCAAACCAATTTAAATCAGTGTCTGGCAGAAGGGTTCAAACGGCGAGTTTTGTTTAGAATGGTAATACCACTGTAAAGTGTCCTGACACGATGCAAAATCATACAACGATAAAATGTCAGCCGTGGCTGTGTCTAGATGTGTAAAGTAACACTGAACTGATCGACGCATGGTTTACATAGTCAAAACATCATTATAAGAAAACGTACAGTGATGTTTATCAAACAGCTTCATATTTGCCGTCCAGGTACGTAAGTCAGTTACAAGTCTGCAAGTCATAACAACAATCAGGACATAAAAGCACGAAGGAGCCCAAAATTCCACGCTCCATTGTTTATGGTTTTTGACAGCAAACCGACTTAAAACTGGTGGATTTGTGTTGTGAAGCCTGATGCTCGATAAATGACCAATTGAATAATGACCGTACGTTTTAATCGAACAAACCGTTACTTGATGAAGGGTATTTGAAATTACATAAAATAGGTGTAGTATGTGCACAAAGTTTGCATTAAACATCGGCCCAGGAAAGACGTATTTTATAAGGGACTGGAAGTGGTGATTACATTCTATGCCCATTGTGTGTTTTAGCAAATCCACTGTCATATGAGGGTCTACTCAGTTCTCAATAGGGTCAAAGTCAAAGGCTGACTCTACAAGCCTTGAGGTATTATGAAAGATCTCATTTCATCTCGTTTCCATATTATTAAAACATACCAATATGGGAAGCAACTCTACTCTAAAAACGCCCTCTTCAAAGTGTAAAGAAAACTGAAGAAATTGGCACCCAAACGAGATTGGACCAAACATTTGACTAGTTTCGGTTCAAAACTCAACATGTTTGGTTCAAAGAAACCAACCCTATTCAACTATTCGACAAGATTCCATTTCAGTGCCCATTTGAACGGACTCGATACGATTCGGTACGAATTTGACACGGACGTCTTTGTTGTGTATGTGCATTGGGTGTATAAAAGCAATAGTGCTTTTATCTGTTTCAAGTCTGAACGAAGGTTATTGAATGGAAAAGAATGATGGTTAGAAGGGAAATTAAAACTTCTTTGCGTAAAATAATTTCCAAATAACCGGCTTCAGTAAGCTTTACTAGCTGATACTAATGGAACCTCGGGTCTTTAAAACCGACAGCGTTAGTGTAATCGGTTAAATTTCAACGTTGCATATGCACACTGTACTTTGTAGGTGTACGAAGCTGGGGGAGATGGCCGGCTCTCCCGAAAAGACGGTCAGCACACCTACGCCAGGAGGACGCCATAACTATTGTTTTAGTACCCGTCGTTTGTGAAGTCCTCTATCTTTCCCATTCCTTCTTGCTATAGTCTCAGGTTCTCTCCAAGATCCCCCTCCTTCCACTCTCTCTTTCTCTCTCCCTCTCTCCCTCCCCCTCCCTACCCATCTCTATCTTTTTCTGAGTCATTTCAACTTTTATTTGAAAATTATTTTCCGAAGCTGTCTGTGCTACTTATTTAACAGTTTTACGAAAGCTGGTGTAAAGTGAGATAGTATCCGCACTGTCTGGGACAATTGATCCTGAAAACGCTCATGCCACAAATGTCTCAGACTTGTTCTCATAGGCAGAATGTGTCCGGAAAGACATTTTTATCACAGGGTTTTCCTGCGCCGCATCAGGATACAATGCATACAGGGTAATAGTACAGTAGCAAGTCAAGTAAATAAAAATGGAAAAGACAAATCAGAATTTACCTCAAAATACAGTGAGGGTGTAGGCACATCCATGCTGGAATAGTTGACTGTTCAGTCTAGGTGCATACTTCTTAATATGTAGTGCTTCTTTAACCTTAATCTCAAAATCAGGGCTGCCTGGCCTGTTCCTATCACTGAAAAGTTGCTTTCGTTACAGTCTTTACAATGAACACGAACAAAAAATGTACACTGTACAAAAAACTGATGGGGTAACTACGTGTATGGGGAGTCCTGTTGGACTAACCCTAGCAAATTTCTTCTTGGCACACTTTGATAACAGGTTCATGTCTGAAGATTGTGAATTCAAGCCTCTTCTGTATTCAAGATATGTACATGGATGACATTTTTTGTTTTCCAGTCTTCACAATTTCTTTCAGATTTCTTAGAATTCCTTAAAAATATTCATCCTAATCTGAATTTCACTTTTGAATTGAACCTAAACAACTCAGCTGAAATTCAACTATCTTCTAATGACAACATGTTCTAAAGTTCTAAAGTGTAAAGAAAGTCCCCACACACCAATGCTGTCCTTAATTTCCATGCTTTCTGCCCCAGAAGGGGACATTTGGTCTGATTGTCTTTTGAAAGGTGCATTTACTGTGTTTAGTACTTGGTCACTACAGGTACACAATGAGGTTTCTCATTTAAAGAGGATTTTCATGGGAAATAGTTACCCTTAAGATGTTTGATGGATGTATACGGTTTTTTGACAAAAAGTTTGTTCTAACAAAGGATGAGGTAGCCACTGAGAAGTATCTTGAAGTTTTTGTAGTATTCTGTTCATTGGTCATCCATCTCTAGTCCTTCAAAAGTCCCAATGTAAGCAATTATAAAAGAATTAATAGTAATTTCAAGACACGTATAAGCAATTACTTCTTTGTAATGGACATTACCCCCCTATCTTACAAAAGTTCTTGTGATAAGAACCTGTCTTACATTGGTGTTAAAGACTGAAAGACATTTGGTAACAAGGATAAGGGTGCACTTATCTGGTAAATCCGCTGTCCATGACCATATTAGTGCTTGTGTTCATTTTAGTGGCTGTAATGAAAGAAACTTTTGGTCATTAGGAACTGGCAGCACTGATTTTGAGATTAAGGTTAAAGAAGCACTATTAAGAAGTATGCATGCACCTAGCCTGAACAGTCAACTATTCCAGCATGGATCTGCCTACACCCTCACTGTATTTTGACAGATTCTTATTTGTCTTATCACTAAGAAGAACTGTACAAAGTGGACTGGAAAGTCAATTGAGATTTCTGCTGGCGGACAGCCGGAATGGCCGCCAGCGGTCCGTCGTCGGGCCGACCAAATTTTGCTACCAGGGTGAAGCATTTCGACCTCAGCCCCTCCGTGGTTGGGGATGAGGTCAAAAATTTTTGCTCTTCAGGCTCTCTAGATTGCAGGAAATCGCATTCTTCACCACAAATATGCCTTTTCAATCAAGGGTGGCGCCAAGCAAGGGCCAAGATGTACAACTTGTGTTTTTCGTAACTATTTATATGATCATAATATTTTTAACATATTTTTAGTATATGATCGTGTAAATTTACATCACGACCGTATAAAGTTGGTACATCATTGTGTATTTTTGGAACATGAAAGTGTAATTTTAGTACATGAACGTGTATTTGACTATTTGTAGATGATCATTGTATGTCGTGAGCCTCTTAGCGTGCCATACTTACGTAATATTCCACGCGAACTGTAACGTCAATCTACCACCATTTCCCGTAAGCAGGGGCGTCGATTTGATTTTGGAAGTGGGGGGGGGGTATCTGACCTAAAACTTCTCTCCTGTTCTGGTGAGGAGTCTATAACAGGAGGGTACCAGATGCAAAATGCCGCCAAATGTTTCAATATATGGGGTTTGTATAAAAATTGGGGGACGGTATACTTCATTATCCAAAGGAAAAAACTGCATGCAGGCTCAGCTAGGGGTGGTGCTTTGATTTGCCGACATGGGGGCCAAGCGCCCTGACTGGGGCCAGCTACTCTAAGCCCTGATAGATGCAATGGGTTGCCGAAATGATGTTGACCACAAAATATAGGGCGCGCTTGGGTTTATATCGAAAAAGATTTAATAATTTTGTTTTTCATTAAGAAAAGTTGAAAAAGTTTGGGTTTTTAATAAAGAATCTGCCCTACTTAAGAGCAAACCAAGAAATTTGATGGGGGCGACTGCACGGTCTCCGTTGGGGAGTACATTCTTCATCTTACCCATTAAGGCCCCCAGATGAAACTGATTTTTTTTCTTACAACATATGTTTGCCAAGATGGTGAGGTTGAAGGAAGAATCTTCCAAAAAGATAGGGAAAAGAGGTTAGAACTTCGCAACGTTGCATTTTCGTGTTCCTCTAAAATCACAACTACAGTATTTATGGGACCTTTAACGTTGAATAAATCCAATACGTTTGAAATGACGGGCGCTATAGCTAGATAGAACTGAAGATGAAAGCGCGGGTAGCGCGTGAAAATTTTTTGAAGTCATACAAAGAATTGTGACAGAACTTAATTACTGCCTCCGGACCTGATAAAGAGCCACATGGAATACCTTCTGAGCAAATCTATTTCTTCACCACTACTCGCCTACATGTAGTGTTTTAGTTACCTCACTTTTTAGTTTCAGGTGACAAAAAGTGTGGGGGATATGTTAGTGTCCCCTCCTCTCAAAAAAGTGGAGGGGACATGTTCCCCGCCCCCAATCGATGCCCCTGCCCTTAAGTAAAATGGCATTTCACTTAAGTAGAAATGCATTAAGCTTAAGTTGAATTGTATTCCACCTAAGTGAAATGTATTCCACCTAAGTAAAATGTATTCCACTTAAGTGGAATTGAATTTCACTTAAGTGGAACACATTTCACGTAAGTGGAATACAATTTCACTTAAGTGGAATGTATTTCACTTAAGTGAAATACACTTTACTTAAGTGGAAGGCATTTCACGTAAGTGAAATAGAATTCAGTTTTAGTAAAATGCATTCAATGGACGTGGAGCCATTTCCACTAAAGTAAAATTGCATTCCACTTAAGTAAATTGTATTCCACTTAAGTGAAATTACGGGGTAAATGTTAAAACGGCTTGTCATACGCCCTACACCTGAAGCGTGCCTTCAACGCCTCTTCGGCCTGTAATGCGTTAATTGGCGCGCATGCACATTATTAGATTGCACCGAGTCTGGTACAGTTGCCTTAACTAACTTAATGAAAAGGTTTCATAACAAACAGTACCTGGAGGCTAGAGCAAATGTGGTAGCACTAATGTATTACAAAAACGAAAGTACTATAATTGTCTTTGCCCCCCTGTTTTGATAGAGGCTGTACTCTGAATACTAACATCCCCAAACTTCCTCAAGAACACTTTCATGATTTGTTCACAAATTAAATAAATACAATCACAACAAAGAATTAAACATGAATATTCAACAAAGTCAACTAAAGCAAGTCTGCTTGCAATATCTCACACAACATAAAGTCAATGAGATTTAGGTGTCTAATTTCTCAAGCTTCTTACTCGCCCAATGAAAAAGTCCCACTGACTTATATACTGCACAAGTTGTATTTGAATGTTACAGTACATGTTGAAACCAATCAACAGCGGAGAGATACCTTCAAATCACGCTCAGAAATAGTGAAATTGGGTGATCTCTGTCATTGTTTGAAGGTGTTAGAATATGCATAGTATATAAGTGAAAATGAGGTACTGTACATTCAGTATTCTAAACCTAGCTACGTACTACAAAGACAATGGAAGTCTGTTATTAAAATAGATTTAATACTAGTAGAAAAACATACAATACTACTTTAAGCTAGTTACATGCCTGGGTTAAGATGATGTACAAAACTACTTAAAACATAATCATAAGAAATTTAAAGGAGTAGGCCTATATTACAGTAGCCTATATTACAGCAAAAAACTGTTCAGTACTTTGGAATTTAGTTAATATCAATTCGGTAAGTCCCTCTCATGGTGTATACAGTAACTCCTCCTGGTAGTAGAACTCCTTTGGGAGTGACATTTGGTTTCGCCATTTAGCTCAGAAAGTACAGGGGACTTTGGAACGAGTACTCTGGAATTCTCCAAACTTAACCTTTGAAATGCCACCTAAATCAAGCTGGACCTCACAGACTTTTCCTTTAAAGAACGGAATATATACAGCATGTGGTGGAAGCTGCAAACTTGACACGTTGACTGGATGGTGGTTCCCTTTGCTGTGAAGGACAATGTTCAAACATTCACACGATAACTGGGCCATAGCAGCTGAAATGATAGTGAAAGGATACAGTAGACAATTAGTATGAAGGTCAGCATGCATAAACAGTAAATCCTTTTTCTGAATATGTTTAAGTTACTACTGTATGATATCCTGCTCAAACTTTTCTCATATTTTGGTAGAGTGCAAAATATGTTCAGTAGTGGTAGTGTGCTCAGCTTTTGTTACTAAGAATATTTCTTAACAAAGGAAAACAAATAAAAAAACAAGTTTGTTAATTTGAGCACTACTTTAACAAATCCTCCCCCCCCCCCAACATTGAGAACAAACTGCCACCCTTGGTCAATACTACAGATCCCTATGGTTTGATTGGTTGATTCAAGGGTAAGCAGACTTAGGTTCATAATTCTTAGCCAAACACAGCACACATTACGTAAGATTTAGCAAATGACAAAAATAGTCCGACTATGGTACATGCATTAATATGCACGGTAAACTTTCGTTCCTTTGCTTCACTTCACCTAATTCTGTTACGTTTCTGTGAGAAAGACAGCATGGATACAGTAGCTGTGCAGGTATTAGTAATAATCCTATAAATTATGTAAATTTGGGATAAAAAATGCTTTTTTGCTCATAGACATCAATCTCATAAACTGATGATTACGATGAAAGTAAGGAGTGTGCCCCATCAAAAAAGTATTGTGTAATAGTATGAACATCACAAATCCAGTTTAGCCAGACCTTAAAAAACAACCCCGAATACTACATAAAACGAAAACCCGAAAAATACACCATATGCGCCCGCAAACTATAACGCATTTGCGAGGTTTATGATCGCAACGTTTCGATATACGTCAGGTGTTCATGTTTGAAGGGAATGGTAATTTTGAATCAATGTACCACGGTCAAGCTCTCACACCTCCCGGGATTAAAAGTCAAATCGAGATCACCGTGGACGCTACACAACGCACAGACCATAACACACAGAGTATCAGAGGATTCAGGGGAGAGGGGGGGGGGACCCAACCAATTGCGAAAAAATAATTTTCAAAAAATCGTCTCTGCCTACAGGACCGTTCCTAGAGGGGGTGGGGGTGTGACACCCCCCCCCCCCATTCACCCACGCAGTCAGCAAAATCCTGCACTTAGTCGGCAAAATGAAAGAAAGAGGGAAGTGCAAACGAAGGTAAGTTAGAGGGAAGAAGAAAGAGAAAAAAGAGAAAAAAAGGGGGAAAGAGAAGAGGGAGAGAGAAAGAAAAGCTTCATCGGGCTTTTCAGTATCATTGTATGCTTAAGGAGTTCATCGTTCATGGTAATGTAGTACTCTGGCATTGAGTAGGTAAATTCTACACCTGTCGGCAAAATGAGAAAACATGAGGAAAAGAAAGATGAAAAGAAGTGAAAGGAAGAGGACAATTTCTCTAATAAGACCCCCAAATTTTCGGCGCGCTAGGCGCGCTATAGAGTCACTCCAGTTTCTTCAATAGTCCCGTTCCACAAAGCTAGATATCATATAAGTCCTGTCAACCTTACCAAGTAACAAGTAGACAGGGTATACCGGTTATGTAGAGGTCGTAAATTTCATCCCATATCGGAAAGCCTAGTTGCTGTTCCCCGGTGTGTCTCATTAGGTACTGTCAGTTGGTGAGCGACTCACGGAGCAAAGTTTGGCTACTTCATGGAGCAGTCAGGGGCGTATCCAGGACTGTATTTATGGGGGCGGGGGCAAAATATGCCCCGACACTATCTAAGCGGAGCGCCACCATCAGTTGGCGCGGAGCGTACAAGAATTTTTTTGGCTTTTCAAACCCCCCAGACGGCCGGAAACGGCACTTCCGGAGTGTTTTTAGCTGCATGTATCCAGCCTTGAAATATGGATTTCATGTCTGATATTTCTCAATTAATGAAAAAAAAAACAGTCTATGAGAAATGTTTATACAGTGTATGTTTCTAAGCGGAGCGCCACCATCGGTTGGCGCGGAGCGTAGAAGAAAATTTTCGGCTCTACAAACCCCTCAGATTGCCGGAAACGGGACTTCCCGAGTGTTTTAAGCTTCATGTGCCTAGCCTTGAATGTGGATCTTAAGTCTGCAGTTTCTTAATTAATAAAAAGAAGAAAAACAATCTATGAAAAATGTTAATATATGTTTCTAAGCGGAGCGCCACCATCGGTTGGCGCGGAGCGTACAAGAAAATTT
>WURT03553607.1:0-21049 GCA_009936505.3 Holothuria glaberrima | reverse complement strand
GGATGCTTTAACCACTGGATCAAACACGCGGTATTCGTGCAATGTAAAAATAAGTAAATTTACACATATACATATATATATATATATCATGCATATATATATGTATACATGTTATAAGATAATATGTGTATATATATATATATATATGGGGTTTAGGCGAAATATCGTACGAAGAAACGCCACTGTTGGGAGAAACCGACCATTTGGCGGCAAAATCGTTTCGCCCAAACGTTTTTACACACTGTTTTACATGGGAATACGTATATGTATGGTAACGTCCGTTTAGCCACACAATCTGTATGTAAGTACTTCAATGTTGACCAACTTACGTACGGTACTTGTATCCGTTAACACCTACGGCTGAGGGGCCATTGCGCATATGTATTTCTCAAAACCCAAAGGGGAAATATATTCTTATGTATTTTATTGTCTTTCATTTCGCCTAATCATGTGTCCGTGTACGGATTTCGCCTAACAGTAGGATCTAGCGTAAAATGTGTATACACATATTTATAAGTATATATTTGTACACGTACACATAGTTTTAGTTTTAGTTTGATGGTTTTAGTTACATCGGAATCTATGATCAGTAAGTATATATATATATATATATACATAAACAAAATAACTACCCCCTCTTAACTAGCCCCTACCTGGAAACAAACCATGCAATGGCCCCTGCTGCTTAGTATGTAAACACATTGTAACGGCGTGTATAGTGACCGTTCCCGGAACCGACATCAACTTACATCCAGGCCCCTTCAATTGTAATTCAGCTAATGTTATTTACCTTATCTTTTTTAGCATCTGTCCCCATGGTAACTACGTAGGAGAAACCAAAACACCTTTTAGACTCCGATTCAACAACCACAAACAGACAATGCGTAAAAATCCCCTAGCTCCAAGCGGTCCCTCAACACTTGAACCTCCCTGGACATGGCATTGACAATGTAAGAGTTTGCTTAATAAAAGGAGGATTTCGATCCGATTCTGAACGAAAAGCCAGTGAACTAAGATTAATAAAGAAGCTTGACACCCTTAACAATGGGCTTAATAGAGAATTGTCGCACTTGGGTGCATTTACTTGCCTTCTTTAGAATCTATTCTGAGCTGGTATTGGCACAGTTTTGGTGTATGCTGATGAAGAAGCAGAGCTTCGAAAATTTTGTACGTCTAATAAACATGGTGCAAATATGTTGGTATCTAATTCATTAACTATTCTATGCGTTACATATGCGTTATGTAACGCGTCACTATGCGTTATATATATATATATGTCGTGAAATGGCAAACAGAATTAAACTCCAAAAATAAAACCATTTTTAAAAATTTTAAATATTGTTATTTTCGCGTCACATGGAAGGGTATGCTAATGGTGTTTGTTGTGTAAAAGGGCAATGTCTCGCCTGTATAGGCTACACTAAAGTACGCACGCGACTACGATATATAATCAATGGTACAGATTTATGTAGATTTATGTTCAATAGCGTGGTAAACGGCTCCACTCTTTCTTCAAAACTATCTGTCCCTGGCCAAAGTACATCATTCTTTCATTTCAATAATTACGACTGTTTTCAACAAAACACCCATTACCAAAGAAGGTTGCCTTGAACCTAAATTCTACCTCCATGTCTTTCAGTCTAATGATAATATAGTACAACTTTACGCCTCCCAGATCATGTGTTGAAAACACGTGATTAACACTCACAAAAGCTTTGATCTATAATTAAGAAATGCTAACATTTTTATGCCAATGTTTACATCCCACGATTTAAACTAAAACATTGCCTCTAGCTTAACCACCATCATCAGTTTGTGTAGATCATGCTCATTTAACAACTAGTACCCTTGCTTATGAATAATTATTACAGCAAGATAAGATACGTTTCGAACGCCGTTAATGTAAAGTACCGAGATAAAAATTGCGAATGTTTTTAAAATTTATAATACTCCACTGACTACAAATATACAGCGGAAAAAGAAATGAAGATTAACAGCCGTGGCTCTATAGGAACAAGAAATATTTTCCTATTCTTTCTTTTTCAAATACATCTAATTTTCTTCTTCAGAAGTTGTATGCGTACGGAGTGAGAGGATGTGCGCATGCCTGGCTTACATCTTACTTAAGCAATCCGCAGATAGGTCTCATTACGTTACCCGAAACTATGAAAAATATTCTCTTCTCCTAAGCAACATTGGTGTACCAAAGGGCTCAATACTTGGTCCTCTTTTCTTTCTAATTCAAATATGATGACAGTTGTCTGTTTGTAATTCGTCATTAGATGCTCAATCTTATCTTTTTGCAGATGATATCACCGTACTTTTTCAAAACAAAAAATTGACAACTGAGCTTGAACTGGCGCAGCATAAACTCTCACACATTTTGAATGGTTAAAATTAAGCTTTCTCTCAATATGAATGAAACCAAGCTTCGTAATTTCGACAATAAAGTTCCAAACACTGAAAATATTATTCTTCCTGTGAACTGGTGAACAAAACTAGAAACCAAGCAAGTCGCCATACAAAGTTTCTTGGCCCTATTATTGATTGAAAACTTTGTCTATTTACGGTAAAATTTCCCGAATTGATGGTGTACTCAATAATCTGAAACATATTCTACTCCAAACTACCCTTCTTCTATACTTTACAATGCACTCATACTTTCACATGTTAACTATAACTTACTGGTTTCGGGGAATGCTAAAAGATTACCTACAGTCCATTTATCTGCTGCAAAAGCGTGCTGTACGAAACATTTTTAATGTATCTTTAACTCATCATACAGCCCCTCTCTTTGAATCACTCCGTATTCTTTCTGTCTTCGACCTTTAAAGTATCAGTCTGGTATTTTCATGCATAGTTTTGTTCATTACAAGTTGCCAAAATGCTACAGTAATTTTTATGTTCAAAATAGGCCTTATCATGATTATGACACCAGGAAAAAGCATCTGCTCACTATTGTCTACTCTAGAACATGTCTCATCAAGTCTCAGATTAGACACTCGGGAGCTGATCTGTTATGGAATTCCCTTCATGATCACGTTAAGCATTGCACTTCACAATATTCTTTAAATGTCAAGTATAGACAGTTTCTTCTGGACACTCCAAACATTTGAGGTTGGGTCTAAATCGTTTTTGCTATGATAAATGTTCATTTGGTCCGCTTGTAATTTTTTTCCTTATCTCGTTGCTTACTTCTATAGTATGTTTCTCTCTTTTTTTTAAGAAGGCCAGACTCAGTAAAAGCATCTTTGCTTCCCTCTGGTTCCTTACACCTTTTAATGCTATTATGTTATCTTGATATGCTGTGTTTTGCATAAATGTTAATTGCTTGTATTCTAAGGTGAAAAATAAACTTGAAACTTTTCAACAAACCGGGTCAAATGTAAAATGTTTACAATTTTTTAACATACCCCAACAGTGGCATAAAGTCCTGAAATCCTCAAGAAGTCATACTTAACGAGTTCCTGTTTTGATTGTAATTTGCAACTTTGGTTAGTTACAGTTCGTTTTAATTTGTAATATGTGAAACATAATAAATTTACTTGCATGATCAATACCTTTAACTAAACTGAACCACATGTACACCCTGTTGCATTTCTTCTGTATCTTACTGACGTTTATCTCTTATTTCATAATTGCTTTCAATGGTCTACACTCTGTGTAATCCCTGTAGCTGCTGTAATGCCCAAGTAAGACTTATCTACCTGTGTAGGCCTCCCAACCAGGGCCGGATTTACCTTTGGGAAGACCCTGGGCCCTGGAAACCCCTCCCCTTAGACCCCCTCCCATATCACTGTACCACCATTTTGGCCCCTCCCAAACAAAGGTCCTGGATCCGCTACTGGTCGGCCCTTCTTGACTCTCAGTTGGGTCCTATTCAACTCTTGGCCTGACGTCGAGCCTTTCACTCTTCCATGAACGCAGATGGAGTCATTTGTATTGCACACTTCTCGTTTTACTCTTTCCCCCGTTTTGCTTTTTTTGTCTTTTGCTTTTCTTCTTGTCAGGTCACAAGGAAATCCCCTTCATTCCTTTTAAAATTGAAACACAAACTAGCCGAATTTAAATTTTCCCGCTTTCAGTCCATTATCCCTCCAAGCAGGGATTTGCTCCAAGTATCTTAGGCGTCTGCCTAGATTGCCGAGCAGGGGCCCACGCGGCCTTGTTTAGTATGGAAGTACTTCGATGTTTTAAAAGGAAAATGCAGTCACCTCAATCAGAGTTAGTATGCCCCGTCACTCTAGTTCATGAATGGTCTATTTTGATCATGTGACAATATTTTTGTTGGAGAATTGTGAAATTCAAGGAGATTTTCTCCTTGCTTTACCTACTGTTCTTAAGTGTTTTGTTCAAAATGTCTTCAGTGGTGCTTGAAATGCAATAAGAGGAGATTTGCAAGAGTTTGTTGATTTTTCAAAGCAAATTTTGGGGCGACTACCTATTGCCTTTAGGCGATCGACGTATTACGTAATCTATGCAATTGTATCACAGTTCTTCGGCATTGCACCCTACCTGCTAACCGCCGAGTAGCGGAAAGCAATTTGAAACCTGGCTGATTAAAGCACTGGGCAAATTTCTAGCTTATTGTACACAGCCGACGCAATTTTCGCTTCTAAATTCCTTAACTATACTGCTTTATAACAATATGTTAAACGGAAAATGCAGTCCCCCTAATTTGAAGCAGTGTACCCTGGTACACTAGTTTCGGAATGGCTCCTTTCAATTATGTGACAATATTTTTGATACCTATTTCCTAAATTTATGCAGAATAACTCATTGGTTTACCCTCAATATTCAATGATTTGAAACAGGAACATTATGAAAATACTTGTGAGAGAAATAAGAGGAGATCTGTAAGATGTAGAAAATTTTTGAAGATGAACTTGGGGGGACTGCCTTCTCCCTTTGAAGAGGAACTTATTCGTGGTATTCCATGTTTCAGATTTTTCTTGAGATATTAAAAGCTGAACTAACCCCTACTTATTATTAAAGTGAGCTCGAAGCAATCAGGCATGATGTCATTTATTCTTTGACCAATGATTTGTTTTTCTTTCACTATACCAGTCTACTGTTTTTGACTTTGGATTGATTGGAGATGCTACACTCTAAAAACATCCTGGTTAATTTAACCAGGGTAGGGGTCAATAGTTGTCCATACATTTCCTGGTTGGAAGTGACCATGAAATCCTGGTCAGAAAACGTTTCACTAGTTAAAGTAACGACTCCTAATAACATCTTGGTCAAAATTTGACATTTTCCTGGTTAAAATTTGAACAGGATCTCCTGGTAACTTTGACCAGGAAATGTATGGAAAACTATTGGCCCCTATCCTGGTTAAATTTCACCAGGATGTTTTAAGAGTGTAACTTTCCTGAAGGTTATATAAATTTTACAATGTTACAACTTCCAATGTCTAGGATGGATTCATATTACGAATGCATCAAATTTATTTGGTATAAAATTGAAATGTATATTTAAAAAAAGCCAAATGTTGGTCATCAATGTGAAGCCATGGCATCATCACGCATGCTTGCCCCAAGTTCTAATTTCTTAGTAAATGTTGCAGCCTCAGATCCTTTTACTATAAACGAAAACTAAATATTGGTCTGGGACATGTTTGAGCGGTGTGCATGGGTGCGTGAGATTGAAAGAGTATGTAACTTTTTCTTACTCGCATCATTTGAAGATTGGACGGACACATTTTAACTTAAAAGTTAGCTAGGACTGCTTCTGACAAAGGTCAAAGGTCAAGCGAGAGCAGCAGAGATCATGTCTGAATGCCAAGATAGGGAATGACCTTAGAAAAGAGTAAAAACTTACCGCAGATTTTGGTAGTAATAGTGAATCTTTTTCAAACGCTGGGCAGCACCAAGTTTAGTCCGTCGGACCGTCGTGTGTTACTCCTGCAACTACATTGACTGCACTAGTAAAGCATTTACGCCAAAAGAGGGGTAAATAGTCGACGCCTGCTAAGAAGGAAACACCAAGTTAGGATATACCTACTGTTACAGTATGTAACTTGCCTGCGATCATATTATTATAAATATTATAAACGGCATTGCACGCAGCCAGGTTAGAGCGGGACCACAGGAGCACAGATCGGACTCATGATGTAGAGATCTGAAGGTAAAGATGTTGGTCAGTTAAGTTTGTTGTCCACTCGGGGACGTGGCTTTGGGGGGGGGGACAGAGCTCCTTCGAGAGTAACGTTTGGTTCCGCCCCTCTGTTTTTCGCCAAAGAGTCGAGGGGACTTTGAAAAAAGAAGCAAGCTGCTTAGAAGGATGATTCGTCACAACCCCAACAGCCCTTGTGTAAGCTGCACTTTCCTGTCAATTCGCATTGTCACGCTAGTAGGCGCCGACACAGCTGGTTAGTGAAGCTTTTCTAAACATAGCTTTGGTAAATTGCAGGCTACCATTGCATATTTTTCTTTTTAATGTAAAATTGTGAATAATTCATTTACTTAGTGTCTTTATTTTCTTAATAGTAAAGCGTGTCTTCTTTCTTCCTTGTTTTGTTTCTTTCTTTCTTTCTTTCTTTCATTCTTTCATTTGTTCTTCGTTTCGTTTTGTTCTTTCTTTCTTTTGCTCTTTCTTTCGTTAGATCTTAAGGAATTGAATAAAATGAAGCCGTTTCTATCGTGTAAATGACGTCCACGAGTTTCCGTTTTCAGGTTTTCCAATAGGTGAAACAAGGGTCTAAATCACTTTTGTACGTTAAGTCAAAGAGTTCAAGTAGTCAAACACCGTGGGCGACCTGTATTACTGCCATGTGTTTACTGTTACTTATTGCTAATATTTACACTTTTAGTCTTTTAAACGGACGAAATAACACATTTGTTTTAACATTTTAACATATATGCCTTATATACAACACTATTATTTTTCGAAAAGAAAAGCACAGATATCAGACGTCCTTCCAGACCCGTGGGGACACAAAACTGACATAATCTGACCAATTGCTAAGAATTCAGACCTTAACACAAACTTTGTAGTCGCCATTCGTCTCCATAAACCACTGTAGATGTAATGCAACACGGTCGGCTGCTTATAAATTTGAGAGTGACACAATACCACAAAAGCAATGTTTTCTTCAATATATCAACACGCTACGTTATTGCTTTTTTTTTTCAATTTATTGCTTTCGAAATTTCATTGCTGCAAATCAGTGTTTATGAAACACTCTGCTTTTACCAACTTTTGAATTTTCTCCCCAAGCCATATACTTACCTGTTTACTTCAACGTTATGTCCAAATCGGTTTTTTTTTTCTGCTGCTCATCTTTGCATTTTCTTCTCTTAACGATTTGTTTCTCTTATTCACGTTTCATCTAACGATCTTTCTGTTTTCTACATGATGAATGTATAAAAAATCTTCAAAAATGGAAATAAAAAAATCTGAAGAAATAATTTTTTGAGAAAGTTAACTAGAGACGTGTCCGCAAAGTGCAATTGAACCAACAGCGCGTGATGCTGCAGCGATCAATCACAGGATATGACAAGAAAGATTCATTTTGCAAGCTCCTGGAGCCAAATTCATCTTTATGTTGGCATTTTGTGATCATTTTTGCAGCAATAACGTTGAGATGGATGATGGATGAGGATAATAGATGTGTTTCATTTACAAATCGACAAAAGTGTCTCATATCTGAATGGATTAGAAAAAAAGTACGGCTACCTAGGGCCGGGCGGAGTTGCCGAATGAAATTTTGATGATCTTCATACAAAACTGCGTGTACTAAAGACGCAAAGGGAAGATGCATGGGTTCTCTGTTTGATCAAACTACAGTTGTGATGAAGATTTTTTCAACGGCTAGGTTATTGTGATAGCGCTTTTATCATTTTGCTATTTGTCCTTTCATTGCGTTGACTTTTGTGCTGCAAAACTGTTTCCGAGGAGAAGTCTACCCTTCCATATTGGGCCTAACTATATGACAAGATAAGAACAACCGATAACAATAACAGATATCGTACAAGTACACTACACAGCTGGCCATATCTCATGATTTTTTTTTTATTTTTGTTAATAGACAGATATTCATGGGAGTGGAACTACTTGTAGTACACATGTTCATAGATGTACGTGCTAGAGAGGTGGGGAGCTACAGCCATGGACAGACTTTTGGGTGGGGAGTTACAGCCATGGACAGACTTTTGGGTGGGGAGCTACAGCCATGGACAGACTTTTGGAAAAAAAACTAGAAAAGTTTGTAGTATAGGTTTCCCTCTGGCAAAAATGGCCCTCCCACTAAGATAGCAAACATCCAGTACACCTATGCTTATTTTGTTAACAAGATCTTCTCCGTCGAACCCAAATATTGAGCTTTTAAGAATTTGCGCAAGAAGTTGATGTTTTAGGAATCTTTTTTTGTATGCAGATACATATGAATAACACGTAATGTGGAAAACACTGCTTGTGATCTAAATTATTTCAACGTTCATACGCGTATAATATGCAAATCAGTATATATACATATCTGGTGTTTCATAGGGACGGTGAGAATTTTATTCAAAATGAAGCTGCAGATCTTGAGATTGCCAAAACCCTCAACAAAGCAACTGTATGATAAAATAATTGGCCCTTGTATTTATGATACTTTGTACTGTTACACAATAGGCTATTGCATATGGTGTAGTGCAGTGGTTCCCAAGAGGGGTGCCGTACCGTGGCACCCAGGGGTGCCAGAAAATTCCCTAGGGGTGACAACTGATGGTGGCGCTCTGCTTTAGACAGTATTAGCAGGGTGCCACGTTATAACTCATCATTACCTTGAGGTGCCAGATGTCTAAAAAGGTTGGGACCAATGGTGTAGTGCATGGTGAGATGGTTACTGTAAATGCGATAACGTGCATTTTGGGGTGGTTTGTTCTTGGATAGGATATCATGCAGGTCTAAGATGGTTGGCTTTTGCTACCTGTGATATCATACAATGTTAGCTGGTTTCCTGTTGTATATGATATCATAAAGTGTTGTGAGATGACTGACTGTTTAATATGCATAATATTAGGCACTATGGGATTGCTAGCTGTTGTGTATGACATTATACATTGTGAGATGACAGTCTTATTTGGTAATTGGTATCAAGTACTGTGGGGAAAATGGCTGATAAAAATGGTATCGTGTACTATCAGATGATTGGCTGTTTCATAGATTATTATGAGTTGCGAGATGACTGGTTTTTGTTATGTATGAAAATGTAAGATGGCTATTGTATATCATATCATGTATTGTGAGATGATTTTCTGTTTCATGTAATGTCAAGTAGGCCGCTGTGAGATGGATGGCTGTTCAACACTAAATCTTCAAGTTTCAAGTTTATGTTCTACTTTCCACTGATACCAAGAAGAGTTATATAGCCTATATTGTGTACACAATACGATACATTAGGTTCAAAGAATTCGTAAAAATACACAAACATTTATCTTATCGAAAGACGGAAGTAGAGAAACCAGAAATAAGTTTCACGTTTTCTGGTCTGTACCCCAAGAAATTACATCATGTTGGTATTGTGAGATGATTAGCTGTTGCTATACATTTATTGTGATATGGTTACCCTGACTGTTGTTCTATATAGTATCATATATTTGTGAGATGGTTCGCTGTGGTTGTTTATAGTATAATGTACTGTGAGGTGATTACCTATGGCTACATGTAATATTATGAACTGTGAGATGATTGGCTGTTATATATGATATTATGTATTGTAAAATGGCTTGCTGTTGCTTCGCATGACATTACATATTCTGTGATGGTTGGTTGTTGTATTCGATACCATACACTTGTGAGATGGTTGCCAGCAGTATTGTGGAATGGTTAGTTGTGGAATATGGTATAACTGAATTTTGAGAAGTTTGTCTTCCGATACTTGTGTATAATTGTACACGCCAGTCAGTGGCGTAGCCATGGGGGGGGTTGGGGTTGAAACCCCCCATGACCCAAGCTTGAAAAAAAAATGACAAAAAATACATGATCAATATAAACTTTATTATGTTTGAAGCACAAACATTGCACCATTTTGCATCTGGAGACCTAAAAAGCCGTTTTTCTCTTTTTCTCCAATGGTGACGGGCACCCTTCCCCCCTTAGATCCCCCCGTGTCGCACTCCAACCCACCCCCCATGATACAATCCTTGTTACGCTACTGACGCCAACGTCATATGATTAGGGGCATTTGCTGTAATCAACGGAGTGTGACGGGTCTTTAGATCCAAAATAGGCCTTCAGATCTGCTTTTTTTTTCAAAGTACAATCATTTCGACACGACCGCGTTACATTTAGAATGTTATGATCAAGCTCAACACTAATCTAACTCAACACTTATCATAGAAAACATCTTGGCACAACTTTAGTCTACTATTTTATTGTATTTTTATTGAGATTTATTGTAGATTAAGTCTGTCCGGCATGAAAAGTCAATGATTTATTTATTCCATTAACTTCAAAATTTTTATATATTCTTCAATTATTGTTTGGCTGATTTTAGGCAAAATATCATTTTTGAAGGCAGTTAATAACTATTGATCATACTCAAACTCAACGCTAATGATCAAAAATACAAATCAACACAAGTACAACATTCTTCAAGTAATTTATTGAATTAGTTGAACGAGTATGTTTGCAGAGATCTATGAGGCTTTTGTAATGAAACCTATGCTATGCATTGATATATTAGAGCCTTTGAGTTGTACAAGTACTCATTACAAGCACTCTGGTAAAATTTGAACTTGTATCTGATGTGTAGTTCTCGAGATATTAACTGATTAATTTGTCACATGTTCAGCCCATTGTGAACCCTAAGCAAGCACATTTGACATCATAACCTCAGATTAATGACCTCTCTTCCTTTACTTTAAAATTTGCATCTGTATTTCTCCTCCATTGTCCCACGTTATCAGAATATAAATGTATAAGAGGCAAGGAAATTTTACAGACTTCAAATTCCCCCTTCAAGGTTAAACCAAAGATTTAAAAACAAATAAAACAAAGTATTGCTCATCATTGTGAGGAGACGATATAACTCCTGCTTGTCTCAAGTCCACTTTAGGTTACAAATCTAGTAACTTCATTTGCTGATATTTTGAAAACTACACCTAGCGACCGCATGAAAATTTCACCAGAATGCTTAGATTTAGTTCATCTTTCATATATCAAAAATTCTCTTTTTCTTTTACCCTTCCTTTAATTCTGTACAACAGTACAACATGCAAGAAAAACACCTGCGGTTGATCGCGACTAATATAATTCTCTTAGCACCCCGTCAAAAGTGATAAATAGTCGTCCTTAAATACTAATGGTGTTGACAAAATAAAGCTCCCTGGATAATTAACTGGGGGTGCGACAGAAAATCCGACAAGGGTTTGAAATTATACTGAAGTAGCAAAACAATTAAAACGCACAAAAACCAGCGATTTGCAGCTTTTAATGAGTTTTCAATAATTCTCTAATTAGAAACAGAGGACAGTCGTTTGTTTTGCAATAGCAGGTAGACAGTTGACAGTTTGTGGCGGCGTTTTTTCAAAGTGATCGAACCGTTAACAAATTATGCCTCTCACCGATGCAAAATGAAAGCAATTAACTTAAGTTGGAGAGGTTTTATATCGAGAAAGACAGAAATTTTGGTAGACAGATGGAAGTGATCATGCTAGCAGAGGTGAAGTTAAGGGTGCAACGGAACCATTGCGTTCTTATCGTGAGCGATTATTGTTAACATACAAACCAAATGAGAGGCTTTGAAAATTAATTGGCCTATATCGTTTTTAAATATTAATACAAACGACGGAAATGAGTCAAGTGGTGATTACTGATAAGTATTATGGTACTGTGCTTTTCGCCTGTCAGACTACACACCTGTAAGGTATTTCCAAAATCAAAGCAATTCTGTCCATTACATATGTGTGTCTGTGAGTTTGTTTGGTATTCAGACTGAGGACCTAAACAAAGGATTTCATGTCCTCTGAAAGAAATTCAATAGATTTCTCAAGTCCTCGGAAATTTCAACAATAGAAAGTCTATTGTTAAGGTTAGGGTTAAGGGAACAAATCAGAGGAGATAACAAAGAGGTCCTCGGTTTGCATGTAAAAACGACCTTGTTGTGCGTGTGTGTTGCAGTCTCTGCTTATCTGTATTGTGGATATCTCGGTTTGTCTCTGTCTGCTTGCTGGTTTTGTGAGTGTGTTTTTCACTACTTCTCAGCAGTCTATGCCAAACAATTACCATAACTTATTCTTGGTCATTAATCGAATCGTTTGTTCTACAAGAGGTAACCGTATTGTTCAGTATCCACCGAGCATTGTCCTCCGAATCAACCTGAACCGCCCTCCCATGGCAGTTCCAAATATGATGTCACTATTTACCAATATCCGAACTGGCATCATATTCTTTGCTAGCAATATAACAACAAGTCATTTACGGCGAGTAACTATAAGACAAAATGCGTTTGCAATATGCACAAATATTACTATACGTTGTTTTTTACTTACTGCGTCAATAGTTCTAGTTCTTTTGTTTATATTAATTGACTCCCACCTTCAACGGGCCGAGCTTGCTAATGCACTTTTACTACTCTAGTTTGTACTTAATGGTCCCTGCCTCATAACTGCTAAAAAGTACATCGACTTTGGGGCTTAGTCACGTGACAGATGCTGTCCAATTTGATACATCAGCTAATGGGAGATTTAAAATGAAAGAAAACCTTCAAAATAGACGCCATTCATTTCACAGCATTTCAGTGTCAAACTTCAAGCGATTCTGATCAATCTTATTGTCTCGGTCAAGCAAAGACTAAAGGGCGCCAAGTGATTGATACGCAAGGAGAGTTATTACACCGGTTGTGCAGTTCACGCGTGGCTACATAACCCATCTTGCTCGGCTGATCAAGCGTGAGCTTCCCCCTTATATGAAACTGTTAACACGACCAATTGTATATACACGAAACTCGTGCGATGTACGAAAACGTGCAAAGGGTTAAACTTTCAATTTTGATAGATTTGTTATTAATTTGACTCGAAAAGCAAATTTAAGATTTTCTTTTCCTTGATGTAGAAACGAAGGGATTGGTGTTTGTCTCCCTTGAGTAGACTGTAATAATACGTCAGCGAAAGAATGATGACAAACTCGCAATATTCTGAGTCACAATTATTAGATACTATCAACTTTATTAAAACAGATAAATCTACCAGAATGAGAAGAAACTTAACTATCTAAGGATTTAGTAAGCATCCCCGAGCAGGTCGATTGTAAACAATGTAGAGATTTATGACATTAAGATAGTCATTACTGGAGAGTGAAATGGATAAAGTATGGAAAACACGGACCGACTGAATAAAAAAATATGTATAAACTATATAAAAACGGTATTATGAAATAATGTAGTCCTACATATATATATATATATGATCTTTCAGGTAATGCAGAATAAAAATTACGTAGTTGGAAAGGCTATACATGAACACCCCACATAAGAAATGAACAAAAATTATCGTGATATTCTTTGTTTGTTGTTAAATGATAGACTGAGTCAATGTCAAATTCTTGTCAGTGTGCAGAAATGATATAGAAGCAAATATCAATCAATGTCAAAGGTAAGTTAAAATAAGTTAGAACGGTAGGTAAACAAGTGGCAGTACTACATTAAACATATGAAATGGGCCAGCCGCATATCTTACACGTGACACATGGGCCTTTAAAGGCAATAGGCAGTCGCCCCAAATTTGCCTTGAAAAATCAGCAAACTCTTGCAAATCTCATCTTATTGCATTACAAACACCTTTGAAAACGTTTTGAACATAACTACTACAAACAATAGGTAAAGCAAGGGTAAATTCTCATTGAACTTCACGATTCACTAAGAAAGATATTGTTACATGATCAAAATAAGCCATTCATGAACTAGAGTGACGGAGCATGCTCATTCTGATTTGGGTGACTGCATTTTCCCTTTAAGTGGCGGTCAGCGACCTGCAACAACATAGCCTTTGTAATAACCCTTCCACTTTCAAACAATACGTTCAATCATGTACCAAATATATTCGTAGAAATTTTTAAAAATATCGTCACAGTTTCTACGCAATTTCTCAACTCTCTACAGGATTTCCATGGACGTTTCTAAAGATTTTTATCTTTTTATGTAATCTTAAATATCTGAAGAATCTTAATACCGTCTATAGTATTTCAATTGTTTACAGGATTTATGTAGATGGCATCAGTGAGATTTTCAAATATTATATTATTTCTATAGAAAAATTCTATGACAGTTTCACATTATTCTGTAGATATTTGAGAGAGAAAGACTCTTGAGACATTTACAGAGCTTCCTCAAAAAATTTTAACAAAATGTATTTTAGGAATGTGCTGTCTGTTTCAAGAAAGTCGAGAAATTTCTATTAAATAAAAATTCTGGAGAAATTTGAAAAAATTGTGAGGAGTTCCATAAATTTTGTAAAATATTCTGTACAATTTTTGAAAGGGAAAAATAAATAAGAAGAGAGACTATTTTTTCAGTTTTGGCTGCTTAAATTATAATGTGGTATAAGATGAAAGTAAAAGTGAGACTCTAGGCTCATACTCTTAAAAACCTCTTGGCGGAATGCTACTGTGTATTCGTCACCCGTAGACAACAAGCTGTCACCAGCAAACCTTCCCTAAAAATAAATCTTGTGAGACATTGTTGTATTGTCCTCAATTTCATTTTCCAAAGAGTGTAGAAGTCGCACATTCCCTCTTTCCCTCTTTCTAAATGCCCTCAATCGAATAATACACATAATCAATAAACTTCCAATAAAATTTGGACTGTAAATAGGGGTTAGAAGGATATGTTATCATAGAAAAATATATATCTTATTGCAAAGTTCTTTTCTTAAAGAAGAAATTTGTTGTTGTCTGCATCAATCGAGAACATAATGTTATTGTGTTGGTACTATACTTATCAAAAGAACCAACCAAAGTAGCTCTGTACGTTTCCTTTACTTTCTTTTAATTTAAAAGAGTATTCCTAAGAAAGCTTTGGAAATCTTGCAAAATTGGATCGTTTACAATTGACAGAACTGGTTTTTGAAATCAACAGTCACGTGACGATCCAAAACTTTAATATGTCATTTTTTCCTCTTAAGATCCAAGTTAAGATTTCGACGGCATAAAGCTCAAGCTTGCAGCTGTTATCCTTTTGGACTGTGCAGCAGATTAAAACGCCCTAATTGTGGCATATTTAGCCGGTCTTTCTCCAATTTCAACCTTTTCACATCATCTTTTGAGCCGTTAGTCCCGATAGTATAAACCTTTTAAGATGAAGTGGAAACATCTTGATAATTCTCTGATTTATTCCAAAACCAATTGGGATACGAGACTAATGGATGAAAATTAATACTTTTGTTTTATCAAACAAATTTCACATCGCATACAGAAGTAAACCAATATATGTATATCTAGGCTCAAGATAATAAAAAAGAATAATCTATCACCTCATGTCTGCTGCCCCCTTTGCGCATTAAATGATCACGATATCATAAGTGCCATTAAAAAGACTAATTTATGATGTCGGAAATGACGCCAGTTAGCTTTGCATTTAACCACATCCGCTTTTTGCTAATTTCAGTGTTAGTGGACTACGCATATAAAGAGGCATATGGACTAATTATACTTGAGCTGATGATGCACACAGTATACGTATGACCACTATACTCAGGAATAAATATTTCCCGCCAAGAAAATAAAACATACATACAACACTGAATTCCATGTAGACAACTGAAGGAGTTTAGCAAAATCACCGAGCGATTTCCAGCTCAAATAAGTACAAAATATTCAAAGGAGTGCAGAACATTAAGACTTACATTTGCCTGATATACGTTCCACCGAGAGTTTTCTTCGGGCTTTAACTCGTTAATTGAACGAAATGGCGCCATCAAGTTACGACATGAGTTGTTCGCCTATGGGTATGCAGGCTGTCACAACGAAAAGCTATCGGCTTTAAATCATTCGCCGAAATTTCATATTGCATTATAAAATTGATTTGCATTCCACTTATTTTTCCATCACAAAATGTTTAAGAATATGTGAAATAGCGTAGTCATATTACATGTAATGGGCATGTAGTTTTCCAACAAACTATACACAGCAGTTGTCAATAGTATAAAATATTCATCGTTCATAGCATGATGGAACCGTGTGGTAGGTTTCCGTTTTCTCTTATTTATCTTTTTATCAGAAAATTGATTTTTATCCATTTTGTGAGATTCATGTGACTTGTATTAATTGATGGTTTCCATCAATATTTATATATATATATGTATATATATATATATGTATATAGGAAGGTAAAAATGTTGTTACCAACTTACTACAGTATGACTCTCTTACCGCTTGCAGACTGGGAGGTGGAAAAACTTATTGACTTACTAACATCAATATTTATGTGTGAATGTTTTTTTTTTTTTTTTTTTTTTTTTTTATTTAATATCAAGATGGGTACTTCATGCAGTGGTCTTTCCTACACCTAACGTTACGTGTAAAACATGTAACAGTATGGTACTCCTGTTACCATTGTAAAGCTGTATGCACTATTATAGTTGAGGAAAGTGCGAGGGCCAGGGGACATTAGTCCCTTTCTAAAGGTCAGGCAATTGGGAGATTAGTTCGGAGATCTGAGCAGAAGATGCTAAAGACCGTAGTCATTTAAGCCATTCTGCAAACCATTCTGCATTTCGGGGTCCCACAAACTTAATTCGCTAACACCTCTGTGGTTAAATAAGGTGTGAACCCCACCCCCATCCTGAACACTTCAATGTTACAGCCGCAACTTTGCCTGAGATCAGAACAAGATTTTACATAGACATACAGGCTATCAAAGAATATACATACATACATATATATATATATATATTTATTTATATTGCTATTTCTCAGTATCCTCCTACAAACAAGCCATATAAATTCAAACGATTATTATATAGAGTATTAAGAGATCAAACAGTGGACTTAATATGATTGATAAGAGATTTTTTGCCAAAAGTCTCATATGCAAGTGGGTAAAATTATACACGGATAAAAGGTTTAGCCCGTGGAAACTTTTGTTTGATTATTCATTAAAGAAATAAGGAGAGAATTTCCTTTCTAAATGCAACGACTCAAAGCTCGATATTAATATCTCAAACTATTTTATTTATGAAGTCAGCAGTGCATGGTCTGATTTTAATTATCGTCTCTCAGATGAAACTATGTGTTCTAATTAGTATGTTCCCAATAATTCTTATATTAAAATCGATTGCAATGTTATTTATTCCGATGTACTAAAAGTGATAAGTGCATTTTCGGTCAGAAATTTCTTTAATGCAGATGGTAATATTCTAGGTTATATTTCTTTTATCGAAAAGTTTCATGTTACTCATATTTACCGATTTACTTTTTATTGTGGAATATCTTTTGCCAGCCCAAGGGGCTGAAAATTAAATATTGGGCCTTCAGAAGTACCTCTTGATAACTTTTAAGACGTAAAAACTTTCTAAAGTGTTCCTGTCCTTCTAAGCTTATTTACGATTATTTTAAATCTATTGCAGCCTTAAAGGTAATAGACAGTGGCCCCAATATTTGCCTTGAAAAATCAGCAAACTTTTGCAAATCTCCTCCTATTGCATTACAAGCATCTCTGAAGACGTTTTTAACATAACTATTACAAACAATAGGTAAAGCAAGGAAAAATTCTCCTTGAATTTCACAGTTCACTAACAAAAATATTGTCACATGATCAAAATAGACCATTTATAAACTAGAGTGAAGGGGCATACTAACTCTGATTGGGGTGACTGCATTTTCCCTTTAAGCTGTATCTTAGTGGGAAGGAGATAGCAATGGTAGTGCTGTTAATTGGAACGATATATCTAGCCTTCCATTCGCTGTAAGGAAATCAAAGATTCAGAATTGTCAGTTTTAGATTTATAAAAAGAATTCTTGGTACAAAAACATTTCTTCATAAAATTAAAAAGAGAGATTCTGCTCTATGTAGCTTTTGTAATTCAGCTGAAGAAACCTTAGATAATCTCATTTAGCCCATTTCCCACCGCTAACATGCTAATGAGTTTTGGAAAAGAAATAGTGACATCCTCCTTAAAGGCACTTTATGTGTCACTTTAGAGCATGTACGGTTTGGTTATTCTGGTGGTATTAGTCATCCTATGAACTTCTTTTTACTTCTTTCTAAGTATTTCATACTCCATAACAAACAGAGTTGCCAGAAACCTGATGCCCAAAATTTTGTTCACAAGTTTATTTTCTCTTTAGAAGTTGAACGTTGCATTTTAAATTAAGACTATAAAGAATGCCTTTTGTTGAGTTTCAAAGAAACATTCACGCAATGACATCAATTATTAAACCACTTGTTTTTTCTTTTTAGTATTGCAACGAAATTTTACATAATGCATATATCATCGGGGCATTCTTGTTAATAGAGTGCACCCTGTTGTACTCTTTCTGGTTATAAATGAATTTAGCAATTTTTCATCCATTCAAGATCCTCGTTAATTACGTGTCATTGCATGCATTTAGGAAATCTTGCAACATGTGTGTATATTCACAACCTTGATCTTGTTTGTTTATAACAAAACTCTTTATTACAAGAAAAGTCCTTTGCTTCTGAATAAGTTTAAAGAGAAAGTAAGGAATATACCTGTATATTAATATGATTTCACCGGATAAATGAGATGGATATATATATAAATATATATATATATAGATATATATATATATAATTTCGTGTGTGTTTGTGTGTCCTTTAAAGGAAATACTGCATAAAACATTGCTAAATGATTGAATGGCTGGATTTCGGAAGAGATACAGACAGCAGTATGGGCTTGAAATTTAGTCAATACCGTATCTCCGTCCCCCGACCCCCAAATCCCCATCAAGGACAATTCCAAATTGTCTAGTGGGGAATGTTGCCTGAGGGGTGATTGTCATGGCTGGTGATTGACCGATCACGACTTGGAGTACCCTAGTAATGTGGTTAAAAATCTGATCAATTTTCTTTTAATAAATTGCGAAATCACATCTACTTAGGATTCTTTGAAATGTACTTTTCTGGGTGCATTGAATATATTCTGTCATCCTGGAGAGAGTTGTTGTATATCAAATCAGAATTTATGACCACATTTTGACGAACACGAAATCGTGATTCCTCTATATACCAATTCAAAGTATATGAAAAGGAGCCAACTTTATTCTAGGTCTACCATATCTTTGTGCCTCATCGTCTTGTTAATGACAAAATTAGCCGATCTTAACAAAGTGAAACTCGAGTCACTTTGGGATATATGGCCTTTTTCATTTTGACTTCTTTTAAAATAAGTGACATTGAAATTTCCAAACCATTTATAGTCAATTGAGAATTTTGATAGTCCACAAAAAGAGAGAAAACAGAAACAGATTGGCCCAATTCTTCGTAGCATAGTTGCACCAAGTTACTGTCATGATGATTAAGGGCTATATTTTATGGTCTTTAAGTACTCTTTATCATAGATTGACAGTATCTAAGTAACTGCTGATCCTTTTGTTTGGGCACTAGTGCATGAGACTTCTTTCGCTTCGGGAGGCGGACTCGAGGAGCACTTTAACCAGAATGCCTTATTCAAACTACCACAATTTTCTCCGAAAATGCGACTATTTTTTCCCCTCAAATGAAAAGCAATCTGCCCGAAAAATTTAATAGGGTGGCTGAATTTTTACATCCTCCCCGTCTCCTCCTCGTACGCCAACACTTTGGTCAATCGGGCAACGACCCTGAAGCTGGTCAAATAATTGAATAACTTTGGTGCAACAACGAACCAATTCTGGTCAAAGGTAGTCAAATCTTTTCAAAGGTAAAATAATATTTCGATTATTCAGATTCGTTTGAAATCTGAACCGGGCCTTTAAGGGGCTTATGTGAATAATACTTTTTCACATCTTCTAACCATGCTACTAACGGACTGCATGATTCGTCAAAAATGGGTATAATTTACTGGTTTGTTTAAAAGTGCTACTAAGTAGCACAATAGTAACTATTGTTCATTTTTCAAATACAGTAGAAACTTGTAGCCATTCTCCAAAAGTTTCAAGAAAATATTTCGTTAATATATTCTTTTAAAGCTTTTAGTGGAGTTTACAAAACTTGAACTGAGAAAAAAATTTTGTGTTCGTGATTTTGTTTCATAATTATATGATGTTACTTAGCAACAAAGACACGTATAATAGTGAGGAAATAACAATGTTAATCGTAAAGGTTTGTGGACATTTAAAGGGAAATGCAGTCATCCCAATTTGGATAAGTTTAGTAGCGTACCCTATTTCATAAATGGCTTTTGAGAATCATGTGACAATGTTTTTCTCACTGAATTGTGAAGTGTATGAGGAGTAACTCCTTGGTTTACCTTGGATATGCAACATTTAAGTTCTGAAATATCGTAAAAGACAATTGGAAGAGAAAAAGAAGGAATTTGCGAGGTTCAGCTTTTGCTTCAAATAAATTTGGCCGACATATACCCTCCAAACGTCATACATTTTGCACCTTTTTGGTGCAAAGAGCTCTTTTAACTTACAAAATAACCGCAATTTCGATCAAAACCCATCAAATATTGGGCAATTTAACAGACAATAACTGTTTTGCACCGTTACATCATGAATATGCATGAGCTACATATACAAATTTGTGACGTACAAAGAGGCTCGTGAGATATGTAGTTTGTCATTCTTTGTATTTAAAATCTTCAATACAAGGACAGTCATAATGTTGGTATGCCTTGAGGGATTTATTTTAGAAGTAGCTATTGACTACTTTGAAAACATCACAAATTGAAACACCAAACCAGACACTACCGGTACCAACTAATTAGTAGATGATTTATTTAGGATCAATAAGAGCAGTAAAGAACATGTGTAATACTCCACATTACAATGTCAGTATGCATAGCTAAGGAGCCTGAAATCTCAGAAATGGGCAAACTTTTAAGAGGTATATAGTTAGAATAGCAAAAGATATTCATATAATTTTAATTGATTTTTATCAGGGTGTCTTAATCTAACA
>WURT03553496.1:0-21049 GCA_009936505.3 Holothuria glaberrima | reverse complement strand
CCCCCACCCCCAAACCCCCCACCCCCAAATCCCCCACCCCCAAAATCCCTCACCCCCAAATCCCCTATCCTGTGACCCCTCATAAATGACTACCCACCTTGACAACATCAATAGCAAGTTTACATAATCTTAAGTTTATGAAAGCTTCACAGCTAGGTTCTCCATTCAGTGCGTACTTGAGGCATAGACGAGATGCTCTACAATAGCCACCTCCACGGTAAAGAGAGGCAAGAACCTAGAAAAAGCAAAATTATTGAATATCGTCAATCAGGATAAAAGGTTTAAAACGATACATTTTTCAGACTTCATACATTTTTAAACCAAGACTAAGAAATCTTCAAATTTCTCTAAGATAAAAATTAGCTACAAAAATGCATGAATATTTGATGGCTAAAGCAGTTGAATAAAACATGACTGAGTCAGCCAATAAAGTTGTTATTGAGATTTGCCACGGCAGATAGAGTAACAAGGGTTAATACTTCAAAATTCTACCCAGCAAACTGATTCCCCTAAAGATATGAAAGTTTATAAACAGTAGCAATAAACGATAGCATTGTGCTTGGACAACATAGGCAGTTTAATGGATATGTCTTAGGAATATTACCCTAACCCCAACAGACATTTCACAATTGTAAAACTTTGTAGAGGATTTATGATAATTACAATCTGTTGGCTGTTCAAAGTATTCCCTTTTGTAACATAAGCAGTGTCTGGTCAGAACTCTCTACACTCCATTTTTCATCTCAGATTAGTAAAAACGCAATCATGTCTTTCTGTGCCATGCAGTGAATATCTGAGCTGATCGGTTTCTAGCCTTAACTTCAAACTGTCGAAAATTGTCGCCTTTACATAAGAAGCTATTACAATTGAGTCGCTGCACTTCTTTTAACTTCTTTTTAAGAAAAATTTTATGCCCTTCTGTAACACAGTCCAGGGTAAATGACCTTCAGATTTTACAGAAGAATTTAGAAGTATTTCTTCCTTCAGATTTTATCTTTTTTGTCAATATTTCATATCAGCTTTAACTTACACATCATGACTGAAAAGAAGTGCAGTTGGTCTCCAGGGTTTTGGCTAAATTACTGTGTGAATCATTTGTTTGTATGGTTAAGACATTCGCACACATTAGAGCCACTACTGACAATTCCTCAGTATGGTATCACAGTATATATAGTGACATAAGGTGGATGTAGGTAGTGAGGGCTTTTAAGGGGCTACAGCTCCCCTTGGAGAGAAAAGTAGCTATTTTCAGGCAAAAGAAATGCTATTTTCAGGCACACCTTCATTAACATTTTCTAGCAAAAGTGCCCCACCCCACCAATGCCCCCTTCCCCCTCCCCAACAACTGCAGTTCCATACTTAAATGCTTATGGCAGTAACAATTAAAGCTACTAAATACAAACTATCAATTTTTTTTACCACCTCCTTAATTCTCACTGTGGGGTGCTCCATCCCCACATATATCTTCTGTTATCAGTATTCTTGGTCTTTATACTTTAGGAGCACTTTTTTTTGCATCATTTTCACAAGTGCCTAAACATATCTCACTTCTGACCCCCTCCTGCCCAGAGTGTATTTGTGAAAAATGTTTTTTTTTTTCCATATTTTCAAAAGCAGTCATGGGTCACTGACTTCCTTTACCTCCAAAGAATGTTTTGTTCACTTGTGAAAATGATGCAAAAAAGTTGAAAATCCCTCATAAAACTTTCCAGACTTATGATATTTTTTCTTCTGTAACCATCACCCCTAATTTTTCTACTAGAGAGGCAAACTATTAATGATATTGCCAAGTCTTATTAAAGGTAGTACCATGATTCAAATAGCTTCATGTATTACTGGTGCCAATCCCAAGTGAATATTACGAAGCTAGGCTACTATTTGACACGTCAGTGAAAGGATGATGCTAAAAAAAGGAGCTATATGTATCAAAATTAGGTTGTTGTTTTTTCTTTTCCTCACCTGTAGGCCAAAAGAAGAAGACATATTTTCCATGACCCATTCCTTGATACTTGCTAAGTTTTCCAGCTCCCAAGACCTGCGATTTAATTTCAGTGTCTCTGCCAATTTTTGTATGAGATTTATCTCTCTAATGACTGGTTCGGGGTAATCACACCACTCAGCATACTGTTAATGGAAACAACGGAATGTCACAGTTATAATCACATGATAAGACTGACTTAAAAAGACTGTCAATCACATGATAAGACTGACTTAAAAAGACTATCAATCACATGATAAGACTGACTTAAAAAGACTGTCAATCACATGATAAGAATGACTTAAAAAGACTGTCAATCACATGATAAGACTGACTTAAAAAGACTGTCAATCACATGATAAGAATGACTTAAAAAGACTGTCACAATTTTTGAACATCCTCTTTGTGTTCTTTTCTTTCCAGAAACATTTTACTTCTGCTTCATGCACAATGAGCCAAGATTTATATCTTGTAATAACAAAGATTTCATGTTGCCAAGGCTATCTTTAAGGACTAAGGTGACTATATGGTAGCATAGGCATAGGAAAAGGGGGGGGGCAGGGGGGCAACCAATCCTGCATTCTGATTGGCTTGGGGAGAGCTCGTTTTGCCCCCATCCCCACTTTGGATGACATAATGCCAAAATATGGCATTGGCTAGGATGAAATTACTTCAATGTTTGTCAAACTTTGCACCATTGTGCATCTAGGACACTTAAAATAGTCAAAAAATTTCCAAAGAGGCACCCTACCCTTAGACACCTCTGCCAGGACACTGATCACTAACATTCACTTCAGCCCACCGTCCCCCACACACACACACACACGTTCAAAAAGCTTCTTATGCTTATGGGTAGAGCTGGAAAAAAGTTGGGGGAAGACTATTAGACTTAGTCCTTTAAACAATCACCCTCCAAATTAAAATATATTCATAACCCTTTAACTTTTTTGTATGGGTGAGACTTATTGTATTTGCTATTCACCAGGCATTTCATTTTGATGAAAGTTCAAAAATAGCCTCCCTCCCCCACCTGCAACCTGTAAAAAAAAAATGAAATTACACTCTCCTGTTTAAAGGGACAGATCTGATAAAGGACTAGAATTATGAATAACCTCTTAAAATGCTGTTGGCAGTGCACCACTGGAAAATTATCTGGTCACGAACAGTTTATTTCAAGAAAGGATGAAAAGATAAGACAGCCTATGCATAATGTAGTACTTTTTTGCAGACGAAATTGACACCAGATGGACACACGATAAAGGAAATTGTTCAAATTCGGCTCTGATCGTAAAAACATTGTGACTTTCGTGAGGGCATCTTAAGCCATTGTATGACTGCCGGTGGAGTTTCTCAGGCTCCAGGAGCAACTATGTGAGTGGCAGTAAAATCTTTGGCATGCCAAAAATTGCCACAAGACCTTGAGAAGTTCGGGCTATCTTCCCCCAGAATTCCAAATTCCACATTCTTGTGCCCATCTGGTGTCAATTTCTGGACAGTGTGATGCCAACGTAATTACCCCCAATTGGAGTTATGACCCCGAATGGACACATGACTGTACTAACATTGATCTTGCATAGTGCCTACTATAAATATGATGTATTTGAAGCATTTACTCAGTCTAACATAGGGTTTGCTCTGAGCCATTTTAAAGGCTCTATAATCTCATCCCAGAGAGTAAATACGAGTAAATTGCTAGCCTTTTCTCCAATTTGAACAAAACCACTTGTCTAGAATATTTCCACAACAAAGCCATAGTAGCCTGCACCGAGTTTAAATTGCTGAAGGTCATATGGACATGCAGCTGTGTGTGAGATAAATTGGGAGCACATTTGCCAGTACAAGACATCATTGACCAAGCAGAGTAGAGCTATTGTTTGAGATGAATGTCAATCCAAGTGCAGTCACCAATTGTGTAGAGAACTACAGGGATATTTCTAGATATATTTGGGAGTTTTCCTACATTTTCTGTTTCACGAAAAATGCATGCCTTTAGAATAAACTGGATTGAAGTGAAAGTATGTCAAACAATGGTGGCATTAATCAGTCTTTGGCAAAGACTTTTTGTGCACAAAATGTTCAAAAATCCCAACAATTTTTGCCCAATTTGGAAGCTCTAGATCATGGGAATTTTATTTACGGCCTGCCCCCATAACATGTGTGAAAAAAGGGGGGCAGGGGCAAGCACCCCACACTCTGATTGGTGGGGGACAGACAGCTCATATTGCCCCCCCCCCCTCCTAACTTTGGATGACATGCTGCCAAAATATGGCACTGAATAGTATGAAATCACTTCAAAGTTTGCCAAACATTGCACCATTTTGCATCTAGGGCACTTAAAATAGTCAAAAATTTCCAAAGGGCTCCAGGACACTGATCACTAAAATTCACTTCACCCTGTCTCACTTTCAAAAAGCTTCCTGTGCTTCTGCATAAAACATCAAATCTGCTTATGCATAAAACATCAAATCTGGGGGAGGGTCCCTAGATAACCCTCTCAAGGCAGTGGCTTGGCACCGGTGACCTTACTTTGCCAGGCCAGATTTGTGATGTTAGACTCCAAACCCTAGGAAATCCCTGATATTTTTTAAATCAAAGGTCCAGATGGGGGAAGAAAGGATACTTTCATTCAGTAGGATGAGAGGTGTGTGGGGGGGGGATGCTGCAATAGCAGAAAACACTGGGTAGGGGAGTATTGCTGTATGTATGGTCTTGGCACACCATCAAAAGAATGCCCAACCACTGGTGTAGCTCACCATAAATTTAAAGTACCTATTAAGTTATTATATTGTACCATGGGTAGACATCTCAACATATGGTTACTTAACGATGAACAAATCAAAATCAAATTTAGCTCAGTCCTTGTTCTGAGTTTATAAAACTAAGGCATGATCATGTGACCTGCTTTGCGTTATTGATGCACTTCTCATATTGGGACTGATGGAGAGCCATCCAAAGATTCATCAACACAGTCCAATGATCCATGGATGGATTCTGAATCAGTTTGACTGAAATGGGAAAATAAAAACAGAAAAAGTTTGATTGATGTTGTATTGACTTCCAAAGAGGAGAGCACTCTGATAATAGCTACAACAATGTACACACATCTGATATGTACAACACAAGCTCACAGAATACGTCATGTTAAATGCAGGACAACATGCTTCTTTGGATACTTCTCTCACTTCTCCTAATAAAATTTTTAAAAAAATGTTTAGATTGAAAATATGAAAACTTTGTATGTATATTAAATAAAACTGCAAAATATGAATATGTTAGACTTTCCAAGAATATTCAAGCTACAATTAAGGGCATCCTTCAGGACATCCTTTCAACTTTGAGCTTAACTCTCTCTATCAGACTATGCGCAATAAAACCAACCATAATTTAAGATATGAAAGTATTTCTCTATGGTTAAGAATATCACTGTTTAAAAATTCATTAACAGAGCAGCTCTCTTTGTACAAAATGGCATTCTGGATCCTTCACTTTAGTTTTTACATAATTTTTACAATTAATATCACAGTTTATTTTGTTTTTGTAATCTCCTAAACTGTTTTAAGCTGTTATTCTTTGTTGTTTTGCATGTTTTCTCCTGCTTATAAAAACTGAATTGAACCCACTCTTCATTGTATGCAAGGTACTCTAACTTTTGGGACGATGAAATTCAAGACTACTTCAAAAATAGGACTGTCATTTTCAAGATTCAATAGAATCTAAAAATATTACACTGACTATGCACATGAAGACTACAAAAGAGCACAAAACTTGAAGCCAATTAATATACGGTTTAGAGAACTATCAAATGTCTGGGTTTTTCATAAAATGTAGGTGATCATAAAGCCATTACAAATGGCTGTCACCTATAAAATTTTGTTTGCTTAGCATGAATAAAATTTAATATTTTCTTACATTCATAGCTACTAAGATTTAAACACAGCTGACACATGTAGGAACATTATTCCAAGTACTACATTATCCCGACATTTTTAGTTTCCCAGACCATATGTCAAGTGTCCCAGACCATATGGCAAGTTTTCCAGACAATATTTCAAGTTTTGTACACCATATGTCAAGTTTCCCAGACCAACACACCACACTCTATGAAAAAGCATGACACACTGAAGGTTTAATATGACTCTTTCTCCAACTGCATGGAAACTACATAGTGGTGGAAACACTGTGAAATATTCCATGCTAATCAATTAAGGACGGTTAATACCCTGTGTAGATTTTTATATTGTGATACATTTGAAGAGCCAGTGGCAGATCTAGCATATTTCTTGGCCCCCATCCCCTTCCTAAGTCTCCTTGTCATTGTTGGAATAATACACAGTCAAGCACATTAACTAAAATTTTTTGATAGTCACATTAACATCTTACACTATTTGAAAGCACTCCAAGGCATTTTCACACAATCTTTGCCAAAGGCAGGACAATACTAAGCTCCCGTATAAATGCCCACAACTGTTTTGCTATAAAACCACTTAGGCTTTAAAATATGTACAAACTCTTGTTAAAAGTAACATTCCCAATTGATCATACCCAAAATTGATCCAAATTAATTTAAAGAAGAATTACCTTGTTGAGATACAAATGTAACACATCTGTCAATGACATTCCTGATGCCTTTTGAGGTGCCAAACGCTCCTGTGATAAGATCTTTGCTAATAAGACCCCCAGCTAGTAAACTCCAATTACTGATGTCATCTGATGAAAAGATTTATAATTCACAAAAGTTTTCAAAGAAAATCTCTCAACACTATGTTCATCATAAACCTCTAAGATGCAGGGCAAAACTTCTTCTACATTTAGAGAGACATACTAGTTAATATATTATGTCACTTTTATTGTTTCTTAAAGCAATGAAAAAGGACAACCACCTGTTATGCAGTATTCTTTAATAGTCTGAAAGTCCTTCTGGGAAATTCCAAAGATGTATTCATAGAATTTTTAAACCTTAAAATCATAGAAGGGAAGTGCAAGTGGCCTCAGAAACTACTAGGATATTCAAATTAAAACACTGGTTTGGTAGGTCTGAGACTTTCATAGTAGCCATTCAGAATCTGTCTTGGAGAAGAATCAATCACATGATTTTGAAAGTAAATGGAAAAACAAATCAAGATACAATTGTGAAGTTAAGTTAATTGCAGCAGAAAGAAACAATTTTAGAGCTTGTAAAAGGAAAATGTTTGCCTCCAAAATGTTAAAGGTTTCTAAAAATTAATTCATTTAAACATATCGTAAAATAATGGTTTTATTGATTTCATCTGTTTTAACTTATTAAATAGATAACTGAGCATATGCCCAAAAGTACTAGCCAAAGGAAGTGAACTTAATACCCTAGCAAGAATAACAAGGAAGTGAGCAAAATCATAAAATTTCATTTTACATCAATTATTTTCTTCAATATTATAGGCAACAGCTGTAAAATTTAATCAACCTCCCACCTTCCCCCCCCCCCCCTTTAAAGAAAAGGGAAAAAAGAAAACTGCAGATTATGAGATTCTTGCAAATTCTCCTTGCTATCTTCTCTCCCAAATTAGTTATCTTCAACAACTAAATTTTATCAAAAGCAAAATGAAAATGCTGCCTTGTCTCCAGAATTTCTTGCAAATTCTCCTTGCTATCTTCTCTCCCAAAGTAGTTATCTTCAATTAAAGATACATTTTCCTATTAAAGATAAATACAGACTATATTTCCTTTACCTGGAAACATAAAAATGGCTCTTTGTGCTGATGAGATGCAATTAGTTGCTTTTGAAGATGTTCTGAAGCAGTTTCCTGCTGCTAAATCACATACTGCCTGCAACTGTAGGCTTGAACCCTGAAGATAAACACAAAAACAGGAAAAATTTGGAATCATAGCCAAAAGCTTTTACACATTGACGTTAGCAAAACAGGATGTTTTGAAACTGCACTACACAGAGATGGAACATTGTACATCCTGACATGTTAGATGTGCAAGATTAGTAATGAACACTCTTTGTGCTTAAATAATGCAAAAATAAACTGCACTTTTGCATCATCCTTGGAAGATAGAGTCAATGACTGATTGCAATTAAAAGAGTGTGTGACTGCTGGAACATTTTCCAAAATCCAAATTTTAGAAAAACTACAATATGAATTTCTACATATTTTGAGCTGCCTACACACCACACAATTATGGAGCAGAGATCCTGCAAAACTTTGGGACTAGAGACTCTTTGATTTTTGTGGGGTACACACGTGCTAATTCTGCAGTTAATTTAATGTAGCAGATAATGTGTCGTTAAATAATCAATTTTGCATTTATAACCAGGTTAGAACACATCCCATCTCTTTAAGCAAACTATCATACACCTAATAAGATTTTGCATCACTTTCTTTCCCTTTGAAAAACATAACTGGAAAACATAATTGGTGATATTGGCAGGTCAGTGAAATGTGATATAAACAGTAGTGTAGCCTCCATTATGAACAGTAGAATACTCAACGGAACAATGACCTTGACCTTTGTCTGGGAGGTGGCTAAGATGGTTTCTTTTTAAATTGGAGGCAGGAATAGAATTAAACTAAGTTGGGAGAATTTAAAATGTCTGTGATGAGAAACTGGGCATTTCGGAAAAGTGTCCATACAAGCAGTAACGAAACAAACGTGTTAATGACAATAGTATGTATATTGCATTTATATGCAGCTAATGTCATTTAACCGTAAGTCAAGACTCATCCATTATGGCATCAGCTATGTTCATGGAGTGCCTTCACCAAATATAACATGGAACCTTTTTTAATGTCTTTTTCAAAGGGATGTCACACACACACAACATAAATAGAAACACACACCTACGTTGCTGGACAGATTTTTAATCTATCTTCAAAATATTTAACCAGAAATGGGTGTTAAACTTGACCATCAAATTACTCCAGCTTATTAACCCTTTCAGTACTACGGGTGGATATATCAACTGCCCAAGTGTCTTATCCTGATCAATGTAATATTTCTATGCACCCTCCCCTGACAATTATCCAAAACTATCTTAGAATGCTCCATTCTGTGAATTTTTATATCAACAGGCAAACACACAAGGTAGTTGTGTTGCAAATTTTGGAGACAATTTCCATAAGAATGTATAAAAATTTTGGAATCAATTAAACATTTACAAGTCGCCTATCTTATATGTGAAGGCAGCTCTTCGTGGTCAGCAGAGACAACTTTTGGAAAGAATTTTTTGGGAAATATTCTGTTTTGGATTTGGACAACAGTGTGCACACTCAATAAGGTTAGTCTAGTGCTATTATATACCACATACTAGAGAACATAGTAGGCTTTATTTCTTCTTTGGAAAATAAATCAATAGTGTGTACAAGGAAACAGTTATCAACGAAAGATTAAACATGAAAATTGTGGGGAAATATTACCACAATCTGAATAAATTTGCATGATTTTGTAAAGGCATTATTTTCTTTATGTGATACAGTGAATGTCCAAAATTAGGTCTTACTTCTTCACAAAACCAATTTTTCTCAGTAAAATTTGACATTGAAATTTAGTAAGCTTTTGAAATGAGACAGACTGAAAATTTATTCAAGCTGAGTGAAAGGTGCATAGTGACATAATGTAGGGCTTAAAGGGTTAACACTGACCAATAACCATAACTGATTTGATCGAGAATTAAGTGTCATCCTAACTTTAGTTCCTCTAAGGAAACCATGTGAAAGTAAAAGTGACATTTGTCAATGAAAATCATGTGTTCTGGCCTTGACAACTGAACAAATATTTAAAAGGGATATGGCATCCCCCCCAAAACGGAGTTGCTTGCAACTCTCTGACCAAACATATTTAGGAATATACCCAGAGTTCCAAATACAGTTGATAACTGCACTTTGATTGGCATTCATTCAAACAATACAGTTTCACTCTGGTTGGTCAACAGTGAATTGTACAGTCAGCTGTATTCCCAATTTAGCTTGCACACAGTGTTTGACAATATTGCCTCCAGCAATTTAAGCTCAGTGCAGGCTACTGTGGCTCTGGCTAAGAGGTGTAATATAAAGACAGGAGGTTTGGTTTGAAGTGGAGGAGGAGCTAGAAGTTAGCTGGTAGGGAGAATTGTTACTGTTTTGGGTGAGATTAGAGTACCTTTAAGAGACCATAGGTAGCATCAAAGTTTTAAATACAGATCTACAAGAGATTGGCAAGAGCTGGCCAGGGCAGGCAGGAAGAGAATGACTGATGAGGCCCCCTACTAGTAAATATGCTCTAAATATGTAGAGACTTGAGTAAGAATGATGGGACATGCTTATTTAGAAGCTATGTTGCACTTAGTCAAAGGACAGAATACAAACTAGAATAACATACCACAGCAGCATCTTGTAATACATAAACCTTCTGCATCATCAGAGAAGCTTTCTGAAAATTTAAGAATATAAACTTGATGCGACGATACTTAAAAGGGGTATTCACATGATCTCAAAATGCATTCACAACAACGCTGCTAAAAATTTGTTCATGGCATATACATCCCCTTTAATACCACTTTCATATTCTGTTAGAATTAGCCCTAGGCACTGTGTGAAGATAGCAAAGCAGCAGCTGCCTCACCTTAACTCCAGCCACTGCAGCCATACTTTGTGGCTGTAAATATTACAAAACTAGGATTAATAATTTCCTGTTATTGAAATGTGCACAGCAACCAAGCATGGCTGCAGCTCCTGCAGCTTGGATGAGGCAGCTGCAGCCTGAGATTTTGATATAGTGCCTTAGGTGGTTAATCTATCATCTCACTGTGCACATGGCACTTACTTGGAGCTTGGAGAAGACAATTTCACTGAGCTAAGAATGACCTAAATGGCAATATTCATGGACTGTTAATATGCAACAGGCAAACACAGGCTAGACATATAGCTGCAACATTATCTTTGAATAGTTAGTTGAAGGACAGTACTACACTTAACCAACTCATGTGAGAAATTTGTGGTTTGAGCAACTGCAGGAGTTAAAAAATGTCTTAAATAGAACTTGTCCAATATACAACTGGGGGTCTGCCATGTGCTGTAAGGTGGTATTCACAATGTCACGATGTAAACACTGTAAATTGGTCACAAATCTTTAATTAAAAAAAGAACAAAGCCACTTCAGACTCTAGCCCTGACTGTACATAAGCAACTATGATTGGACAATGACATGTATTCAACAGTGAGATGAGCTATGCACGGGACACTCCACAGGAATATAGCTTAACAAAATGACTAAACAGAGATGATTCTCATAATACAACAGGGTGCACAGCAGATTTCTTGGAAAGGTTTAGGATCAAAGCAACTGTTCTGCAATAAATATAAATAGATCTGCTAATTCAACAGTATGATGGCATAGTATAACACAAACCTCTGCTTCAGGTGGTATATGTTGTACAATTAAATTAGCTGCTGTTTGCCACAAGTCTGCACGCCATGGATGCCTTTGAAAACAATAACATTTAAATGTGCTTGATGGATTAGCTAATTGACTCACAACAAGTACTAAAGAAGTTTGTGTAGCTCATTTCAGAATGTTTGGATAACCCTTCCTGATATATCTGATAAATATGTTTGCAATATGTACGATAGAGCATACAAAGTTAAAATACACAACAGTGTTTTCATTGATTTATAAAAGTAAAGGTACCCTGATAACATCATAGATTTCCCACCATGCATTGAAAATACAATATTTCATTAAAATGACATTCTTCCATAAGCAACATCCTAGTTGTTGAGATGTGGTTTCACTAACTAAATATAGCATATTTTGCATCTTTTGAAATGTTTTCACCAGAATAAATTATGAAATATTGCCCCACTACTACTGTTGCTTTTACAAGTTATTCCTGAACAATAAATCATTACAAACTGACAGTCTTCAATTTATGACTTCTCAGTATATCTTATGGTGATACACATCTTACTCTAAAATTCACTATTCTGTGCACAACAGCTTCAAATGAATCAAACAGAAAGAAAAAAAACGACATGTGGCTTAACAACTCCCAAAATGTAAAAAAAAAAAAACAGTTTCAAAACATTACAAACTAAAGACTTTTCTGGGTTGGATAAGCAAATAAGGTAATAAGCAAGAACCTATACTGTACTCAAGCGAACCAAAAAAAGTTGCCAAAAAGTGAAACTAGCTGTTATGTAAATCCCTCTCATTTTGGACTGTGTATCCATTTTTTGCTGCAGATGAAAAGAAAAACCTATGCCTTTTTGATGGCATTGTATTCGAGTGTTTACGTCTGTGTGTATGTGTGTGTGTAAGTTAAGGGGTGTGAGAATGTGTTTGTAAGTCTTCCTTTTTGGCACAATATCTCAGACAAGAAAAGTTTTCAGTTTTCATAATCAGTATGATGATGCAATACATTGAGAGGAAGAACCGTACTGCTTTTTGTGGTTAAAGGTCACCTAAGGTCTCAAAAGGTAATATCGCTGATAACCTAGTTCTCAAGACATATCAATATAGGTAACATGGATACTTTGCACACTTTGCATATGGATGTTTTATATATAATTGTTCAGGTAATGGGGCTGCACACCCTAATGATTTTCAGTTTTTTCCCTGCAATTATACCTTACAAAATGCCAAAATTCTGCAGTGAAAACATTCAGCTCTCTCATCTAAGATAACTTATGAAAGCACTGATAGAAGAGACCTATTGTTTCTGGTAGTGGTCAAAGGTCATTTGAGGTCACTCTAGAAATCTTATTCAAACTTTATCTCAAGATAGGAAACATAGGTACATTTTCATGCTAAGCATGTAAATGCATCATATGAAGAAGAATGGTTTTGTTTTGGTAGAGATTAAAGGTCATCTGAGGTCATCACAAACTCTGGAAACCTTGGAAAAAATGAAAGGGCTATTTCACACATGCTAAGAAAATAGATTCTTTTGGTACATATTCAGTAAGAAGAACTCCGTTCCTGTTGCTGTCGGTTACAGATCACTGGAGGTCACCTAAGGTCAGTACACTTTGAAGACCTTTTAAGAACAACATCTTATGGAAGGGATCTTAGGTACTTCTTGTACTTGGGATATGGATACATTACATCTATCAAAATATTTGTCCGGGAACTAAAAGGTCTAGTGTAATAAAGTCAGCGAAAAATCAATGCATTTTTGCAGACAGGTTTTAAGTTTTATTCATAAAGCCAACCATACCTGTTGGTAAAGATACAGAGTGTACAGTGCAGTTCATATATATGACAATTAACAGCAGCTACAAAATATAAGTGAACCAAATGCAGACATTTGTCTATTGCAGCATGCAACAAGAAATTGTTGACTATGACCAAGCCTTTACTGTATGAATACATGCACTATGTCAATGATGTTTTGCCATTCTGTTTCTGACACATCTTAAGAAAATAACACTGAAATCTTTTAGAGTTCACACACTAGTAGTCTACTGTGCTCAAGGCACAATCACATGCTAGGTTGGCATCATTCACATGTATATAGTTTGTGTTGTTACAGGGTATTGTTCACCAACTTCTCAGATTACCTAAACTTTACCTGTTGTATTTACGAAGGTTTACTTTTGTAAATACTGACTAGCAAAAAAAGATGACCTGAGCAAAATCTGTCTCACACAACTTTTTGTGTGTAATTAATCTTTGAGTATTGCTCTTGGACACAATGCAACAATACTTCATTCTGAGCAATTGCCAGTGACAAAAAATTACCTTACATATGAAGGGAAGAGCTCAAACTTAGGGACACAAATTCACCCCTAACCAATCTTTTTTTATCACAAGATGTGTTTAATAATGACCAGAATGGGACCTACCAAGTCTATCACAGCAAGATACCTACCTATGTATGTGAGATGAAATATTCCTTACAGCAGCTTCCCTTTCGTTCTTTGGACAAATGGGAGAAAAGAAAATTTAAAAAACAAAGTTGTAAAGATTCTTTCATGAATGCTCATTACCACAATGACACCATCTGTTACAAAGCAAATAATTGTCAGTAAATTGTTTATCTTCCAATTTATATTCCCACATCTCCAGAAAAGATCATAAGAAAAAGAACTGAAAAAGATCTATTTTTACCTGCATAATTAAAAGAGCACTTTTCAAAACAGCCAGGTCACTGACATTCCTCTTATTCATATCTATCTTCTCCAACTCTGTAATCACTGCCTGGGACAGCGTTGCATCATGGGATTTCAGTCCAAGAGCGCAGAGTGCCCTTAGGCCTTGCTCCGATGGGGGTGATTTCTGTGAGCTGATAAAGGGGAAGTTAAAGAGACTTTACTAAAAATTAAGAAGACAACTTTACGAAAATGTTAATGAAAAGAAAATATTGAAGTATTTAAAACTGGATTGAATAATCTTCTTTTTCAAGAATAGATACAATCTAATGAACTACTTGATAATACTTGTATTTGATATTACAGTACATGGGCATATCCAGGCATCTGCACATAAAAGACTGTAAATACCATGTCTTCAAACCCTCTTCCCCAAACAAACAAGGACATCTCCCTAGGGATATGACTGAATAATATGGCAGACAGCAGACATTACATAATGCTACTAACCTTTTAAAGAGCATTGTTTTAGCTTGATTGATGTCCCCATTCTTGTAAGCTACCATCCCTAGGGCAGCCAGAATATGAGCTTCAGATTCCTGGTCTTCATTGACCTCCAGGGCTCGTTCGTAAGCTTTCAAAAGACCCATAAGTAATACGTTTGGTGATTAAAGCTTACAATTTATGACAGTATAGTGTACTCTAACACTATGATTCTACCTAATTAACATGGAGGATGTTCACAAGGGAAAAGCATTATGGGATATGTAGTTCTGTATACAATATAGCTGCAGTAGTATAAGCAAGCAGACCACTGTAAATGTGGTTGTCATGAAAAGTTTCTGTTCGAACGGCAAAACCATAGATGACTCTTAAATTATTAAAGGCTGACCTTTATATGTAATGAATTTCTTCCCACTGAAACTTTGGAAATTTTCTGGTTAAAGATTTCCTCCTGAGTGAACATTTCCTAGGAAGTTGTTTGTTGACTTCAAAGCTTTTAGCTACTTAATGTTATTGCCTCACATGCCACTGCCTAGTATCCACTCACCCAGAGCAACGATTTAAATTACAAGGATATTAATGGTTTTGCAAGATGCATATATTAAGTAGTCAAATTACAAAACATTTCCATTGAAAGGCAAGTATTCTGAATCAAACCTGATCTTCTCAAAATTATGTCATTCAATTTTTGGTAGAAATATACCAATTGAGACAAAATTTCTTCAATGAAGATTTTTGAAGGAAAGCATTTTATGGCCAGTTCATACCCCAGAATTTATGGCTGCTGTCAAATAGCAATGAACCTTGCCTGTCAGCATGTGACAGCTGCTGTCTATTTTGGAGTCTGACCAACTTTCTGATGCAGCATCCATCTTTTAACTGAGCATGGACTTTAAGCCAAGTTTGGCAAAGTGCAGATACCTGGCTTTATAATGCTTATAATACTTCAATTAAAGGTATTATAGGATTTACAGGTGGCAGTAATCCTCAAATCCAATAATTCCATATTTGAATAGAGGTGAGAGGTGAGACAAACCTTCACACAGCAAAAGAACTATACACTGTATCAAAACTATAATTTAGTGAGGAATCTTGTCAAAACCTCAGGCTGCAGCTGCCTCAGGCAAGCTACAGCAGCTGCAGCCTTGCTTTGTTGCTGTGCACATTACAATACCAGTATTACATTAGTCCAGCTACTGTAACACACATCCTGCTATTTGTATTGTGTACAGCCACAAAGTATGGCTGCATCTGCTCAGCTTGGCTGAGGCAGCTGCAGCTTTGCTGTTTTGACATGGTGCCTAACTAGGAGATAAGAGCCAACACCAACAATTTGTAAGCTCATTTCCAAAAGTAAGCATCATGTAAGCATACTGTCACACTATAGTTTAAGCATTCTTTTCCAAAAAAAGCCTCTACAACTTTGAGATCATACTAATTTTTTCAAGTGTAACAAAATGGGAAATGTTGAAGGGTGTAGGAAGTGGGGAGGCTGGGGGAGGTGACAGTCCCCTAGCAAAATTTGTGGGGGAGGGAAGTATGCTTCACCCAAAGGGCTAAGAAAGTCAAACATTTGCAGTAATTTACTATAAAATTTGTCCAAAATGATGCACCAAATTGCATGTAAGGACCCTAAAATATCCAAAAAATTTCCAAAGGGCTATTAAAGAAATGTCAAAAGTTTGAACTAATTTACCTTAAATTCACCCAAACTGATGCACCAAATTGCATCTAAGGACCCTCAAATATCAACAAATTTTCCAAATGGCTAAGAAATGTCAAAAGTTTGCAGCATATTTACCTTAAAATTTGTCCAAAATGATGCACCAAATCGCATCTAAGGACCCTCAAATATCAACAAATTTTCTGAAGGGGAGGTAGACACCCCTCCCCTTAGACCCCTCCCCCAGGATGGCAATCCGAAACAAGGTTCAGCCCCCACAGTCTTGAACAGCTTCCTACGCCTATGGAAATGTTGCATTGTGGGACATGCGGTATAACACATTTTACCATTGTAATAGATTAACAGCAAGTTTAATATTCAGTTCACACTCTCATAATACCTGCTGGAAATTTAAAAATAGTAATTAATTACTTCATCATATTTTCTGGCTCTAGCCAATCGCTGAATCAAGGAAAGTGCTTTGTGGGTATGTGATTTTGTTCATGTGACAGTGTTTAGCGGCTGAAAAGAGATTATCAGGTATCAAATTGTTATCAATAATTTGACTAAATGTCTTAATTATTTGCAAATCACCTTCAAAGCTTTTCTGGAAATTTCCCTCTCTGTAAAGACTGAGAGCATGGCCAAGGATACTGCTGGAATCAGTCAACCCGCCAATGACCTCATACTGTTTGACAGCTTCAGCAGGATAACCACAAGACCTTGAAGGAAGTTGAAACCAAAAAACAAAATATGAAAAAAAAACATATACAAAGAAAAAGTATGTACTAAATTTTCAAGACAAAACCAGCTTCACAATTTTACAAGTATAAAAGAGAAGTTCAGTGTAACTGTAAAAAAAATGGCACTGCATTATGAAAGCTAAATTATCACTGTTCAATATCAGTTGATCAAAAATAATGATTAAATTCATGGATACAACCAGTGTCTCTTCTATCTGGGCAGAAAATTTGTTTTTTTTTTATTCAAAATGTACAAAATAAGGATATCAAATAACACAAAGAAATTCACTGTGATGAATGAGTGGCCTTGAGAAAAAGATAAAACAGAATCACTGGGTTGGGCATATCTACCTCAAAGATCTTGCATAGTTGAGTCTCGCTAAGGTTAATGAGCTCTTGTTTCCTGCCTCTTCCAGTAACTCAACACTCCTGGAGATGGAAAAACAGACAAAATAGTAGATCTTTATCTGAAAGCAACTATCCCATCTTAAAGGGGGACTCTAACAAGTAATAGTTCTTACTTCTTTCATGGTTACTACTCAAGTCTCAGATTCTATGACACTGAGTTTTACAGTAAAATATGAAGAAAATTCAAACATTAAAATTTAAAATTTATTAAAAGTAACTAATGTTAATGACTTCATGCCCAGTACTGGACTTGAGCAGATCTGTGACCTGTAACAGAATAGCTGTGACATCACAGAAGTTGACCAATCCAAGACTTTTGTCATGAATTTCATGAATTCTGTCCTTGTTTTACAGCAAAAAAGACCCTACCAGTAAAATGTGTGGTATAGAAGTAGACAGTACATGTTCATATGTGCTTACAAGATGGAAATGAGAATTCTTATTCAAAAGTTTTGTTAGGCAATTTTTGTGGTATCAAAAGCTTTGTAAGGCAATTTTTGTGGTATCAAAAGTTTTGTTAGTTAATTTCTGTAGTATGCAATCTTAGAAGTTAACAGTGTTCAAAATTAATTTTAATGACTCAGAAGTGACATTTCTAATTATTCAGGAAGTCTTTGTAGTGACTGAGAAATTTCTGGATACTCTCTGCCCCAACCATAGTGGGACTACCTTCAGGAAATTTTACAGAATCTGTTCATTCAGTGTTAATAGCCTATAGGCTGTAGGCATTCGCAACTGATAATTTAATTAGAAATGAGGTTGCATGAATATAGAAAGTCTCAGTGAAACAGTCTTCAATGGTTTCCTCTGAAAGAAATAGACTTTACAATGTCTGAACTTTAATCTTCAAACCTCTCTAAGATACTTAGGGTATCCATGAAAATAATTGAACAATGTTTAAAAGAAAACCAATGATAATGTTTAACTAATTTAGGGTGGTAATTTGATATAAAAACCATACTTATTTTGCAAAGATTTTGTAACACTATGAGATTCAGAAGGTATTTCTGTCATATCAGTTTGTCATACTATTCCATAGTTGTGAATGACATCATATTTTACAAATATTTGCTTCAATACAAATAAATAAACACCAGTCCACATCTATTGTAAATCCAGAATGCTCATTGATAATATGTCTAGGCCTACAATATGTACAAGTGTTAAAAGAGTAAATGAATGCTAAAATACCCTTCAACTTAATTGTCTGAAGTTGGTAACTTACCAACTTATCTAGATAAGTCAGCTAGGCCACCAAACAAAAAAACCTTTGAAGTAAGAAGGCAATATTTCTCGAAGCTAATGTCATTTGGTGTTAATAAAAATTCCTTTATCAGTATAAGACTGATGGTTGCATGGCGTTAGGAATGCAGAGAGGTTAAATCAAAGAGCTGTTATCTATTTTCAGCATTTGAGGGGCTCTTACAACAACTGAGTTAACCTAAAATATACAGCACAGTTAAAAATAAGCACTAAAACTATAAAATGAGTGTTATAAAAATAAATATAATACACTTCAAAATATCTCAAACCACATTCTAAAGATTATAAAGGTCATCAGTCTAAGCAACTCTATTGGTTGTCTGAAAGACATAGGCACTGTTTAGTGAAGGGTTTAGAATGACTTTAAGTTCCATTTCAATGGGACGGTTGCATGGCAGATCAAACTTTGGTACAATCGTAACTCTTTGTGAAACAGGACCCTAGACTTACAGTCTTCAACTATTAAAGCATCTAGTGAAATCTCTGCAACTTACTGTAAAGCCAGAATGTTAACATTGTTACACTTTTTGTGTATAAATGCTACAATACACTGAGCCACAGCCACACATGGCTTGACTTTATTAGACAAATAGATTTAATCTGCCATCTGAAAATGCACCTAAAGTGTACACCTCTTTGTTTCCTGGAACGGCAATTAACTACACTGAGTGAAAAAATGCCAAAGATGTCATTTCAAGTCAGTGGAGCCATATCAGAAATAAATCAAGTAATAGAATCTTCATCAGATACGGGGGACAAATTCAATGTTTATGACACCATAGTAGTAACAATATGTATTCATTTCCATAAAACTTCCTACAAAAGCACAATGTTTCCCTCCATCTCAGAATACAGCTCACTAACAATACCCCACTGACTGACCAACAGGTCAGTTTGTGACCAATTGAGCAACATCAGAAATGAGTCTTTGCATGGATAATCCACAGGTCAGTAGGTCAATGAGATAGATTAACTGCAACAGATTAGTAAAGCATGCAAATTTCATTTATTTCTAGAGTCCTCTAGTGTATGACATAGGGGGTCTGGGGCAAGCTGTAGTGCCCTCCCCCCCCCACCCCGTCTCAAGGAAAACGTCAATTTTTAGGCAAGTTAAATTCTGCTTTTCATTGAAAAATCCATGCTGGCAATGTTTGCCAATCAGGAAGAATTTCAAAACAAACACCAACTGTTCCCAACCCTCATCCTCACCCCTTTGATGTCTTCCAAAAAAATGCCTTTCCTACCATCCTGTGGAAAAGCAAGTAACAAACGTCCTTGACCTTACACTGCGGTTTGACTGCAAAACCACAAACTTTCCATTTCTACATGTGGTTTACCCATGATACTGCAGAACACATTAAGTTCTAATGATGCCCGTACAGAGTGAGTCTCGTATCCTTCTTTGTGGTTGCAAGGCTTATTGGAAATTGTTTTAAATGTTTAGACCAACTGATGCAGGTAATAACAAATACAACATGACAGCTGTCACAGGAATCCCATGAAACTGGTACTAAAGCTAACTAGATAAATAGTCATACAAAAATGCAGATGAAAATCACCATCAAACTTTCTTGTACTTCCCAATAATAATATTTATGGACTAAAATTTCATAAAAGACAAGATTCTATATACACTATCTTACTATTTTCTTTGTTCTACTGATATGAAAGTTCAGTCCACTGAACTAGTGAAAGGGTTAAAACAAAACAGAGATTCAGTAGTGTTCCACTATTTTCTGACTTTTCACCTTAAACAATAACTCCTCTTTCCTTCTTACATAAAAAAAATTGCTGACAAAGCTTAAGTGTAAATCCTAAGAAATAAAGACAATTAAAAAACAAATGACCAGTTTGATGGTGTATGTTGAATCCACTAACTCACACCTTAAAGTGTATCAGCTCAAAATGATTGTCCATTATTCATACAACACCCTAACTTTTGTAACAATCCCTGAGGTGAAATGAACACAAAAAACCCGCTGTCCTTGAAACAGAGGATGTAAAGTGATTAGAATAGTCACAGCCAATGTCACTCTTCACGTTTAAGATTTACGTAAAGAGCTCAGGTTTATTCATGTTTTACAGAAAGGATAATAAAATATTTACACAGTCAAACTGAGAGATTTTAGAAGGAATGAGGCGATTTCCAATTAAACTAATGGTGGGATTTTAATGGTTGTAGAATTGGTGATGCAAACTTCCTTAGAATTATCTTAACTCTCGTGACACAAGGGAATAAAATCCACTATGTATAATTGATCAAACAGTCGGGCATCAAAGCTTTACTGCAATAGAAAGATCATTTCAGACAGATTACATCATGTGACTACAAAACCAGAAAGCCCAAAGGTTTAGTGATTCCTTGTCTGGGGGAGGGGGTAGCTTTGTTACACCAAGGTTCATCCCTCAAATTTATACTTCTTGACTACATCATTTTAGGATG
>WURT03553274.1:0-13609 GCA_009936505.3 Holothuria glaberrima | reverse complement strand
ATTGCCCCGCTCGTTTCCGTTCTCACTTTCTCCTCTTTTTTATTTATTTTTGTTATGTTTTTCTTTCTCCTCTTTTTCCTCCTCCTCTTCCCTCTTTTTTCCTCCTCCTCTCCTCTTTTTCTCCTTTTCCTCTCCTCTTTTTGCCGACAGACCGAAAATTTGCCGACGGCGACCAAATATCGGGGGAGGGGTGTCACACCCCCGCCTCCTGCTCGCTATGGCCCTGCTAGGGAACTATTAAGTTTTTGGTTCAGAAGCTTTTCAAATCTTTAAAATATGAGTTATAGATACTGAATGATGGCAATTTAAAATAACGTATCTCGGTAAACTTTTTGGAGCAATATGGAGACATAAATCATTGAGTTATAGCTTTTGAGAATTTTTTAACAAAAGTTTCGTTGTTTAGATCATGCAACTTTTATATCTATTAAATGTGTTATGGTTTTGGGCAACAATATTTAACTTACTAAATGGTTCAACAACGACAAAGATTATATTACACTCTCGCAGTTAATGGAATCTGAAAACCATTGAATTATAATATTCACGTAATGCTAATGAGTCTACCGACTGCAGGCTACCCCTTTTTTGATATGGCATGGCATGGCATGGGTATTTAGGTCTAAACAATTAGACAAAGAATTGCATAGCTAGAGACAGATTCTCCTCGGAGAAAATGGCACCAATACCTTTTAATTATTTCCAAATTCATATGAACTTGCACCATATATTGCCCGAAGAAGACTTTAAGTAAGCTGTTTGCTCGATTAGGGAACGGAAATCATAGCCGGATTTGAGTATGGGATAGCGGGGCACGTGCCCAGGGCCCCCATGCTAAGGGGAACCCCACAAAGTAGGTAATCACATTTTTAAGGGTTTTTCTGCGATACCATTCAGCTGAAATTAAAATATCCTCACACAGGAGCCCCCCACTGATATACATTGTTGCAAGGGTGTGAAGAGAGATTGATTTCAACAGGTGGGATTTGTTCTGAGATTGCTCATAAATTAGTAACTATTAGTTTCATCGAGGAAGTGTGATGGTCTCAATTTTCGTATGCGTTGTTTATACATAATGAAGAAAACATTCAATATTTTTTATTCTTTGTGAGTTATCCTAATTGTAAAATTGTAGTCCAAAACAGTAAAATATTCCCTGATATGGCTCAAATGTCTTTTATAAACAAACAATAAGACAAAAAATTCTCGCAGGCTCCTCTTGAATAGTTTTAAAAGGGTGGGAACGTACTTGTTCGCATTCGGAAATCAACATAGAGCAAAAATTTGTAAGCATCTCTTTAATAACAGGCGCTGTTTCATCCTTTAAATGGATACGGAAAAGAAGATGACAACAGACAAATGGGTGCTGTGCGAGTAGACAAGTTTAAAGCGGTGTATGTGACAGGTGAGACCTGCAGAATTAGTACCTTCGGCTTAAGATTGGATCAATGTGCCCAGGTGGTTGCGACATTATTGTCGCAAGAGAGTATTGATGTATGCCTCTGAAAGTAAGCGTTAAAGTTGAGGTTGCTTCAAAAAATCATGATGGACTTCACTTGAGTTAGGTAAAAAATATGCTTTAACATTAAGACTGACACACATGTTCAAAGCTGTACAAAGGAGATTAATGTAATATATGGAAACAACTCGCAGTTGCAAGAGCATATTGGGTAAATACCCCTACGAGTCTACTTTTCTTATCACACAAGTATCGTCACAAGTATTTGTCACTTTGCTCATCTTACAAAACAATTATCAACTGGCTGTCTTGTGAGTTTGGCAAAAAATGTAACAGCTACTTGGCGTAAACATAGACAGAAAGGGAGATAGAATAATCTAGCCAATCTGAACAAAAGTACAAGACGGGATCAAAAATGCATGACAGGCAAAAAGGCAAAGTGAAATAAGACAATAAATTCCATCATTGGGAGGAGACATGTTTTTAACATATAAGGTGTACGAAATTGATAAAGGTAGACTCATAATGTCTTAACAGTTTAGACTATTATTTGCAATCGTATGAGATCATTCAATCATTTCAATTTGTTTTAAAAGTGACAGTAATTATGTGAAGACTTTAATAAGAGTACAATTGTGTTTATTTGTTCTTTTAGTTTACTACAGGAATTCATAACTACCCCTTTTGCATACTTATTAGCTCAAAAGGCACACTATCTCTCAATCTTCTTATGTATCGATGATACTGAGTATGTGTTTCGAAGGTCATAAGATGTACAGGGCTCACCCCCACCCCGTTAAACCTCTTTTTATTTCAAAGAAAGCCAAAGTGATGGCGGATTGATTTTCAGAAGGGTAAATAAGGAATAATAAGGAATAATAAGGAATAACAAGGAATAGTTGACGAGTTACGAGAGAATGAATATCGAAGACTGATAGGAAAATACTTTTATCTCCGATTGACCAAATAATCCTCAAATTTTGCCTTTAATAATGTGGAAGAAGCTTTAAATGGAAAACGTTTTGCATGTTCTAGGGGAGAACCACTGGTGCTTCAGATATATAATTTGCGTCTCAAAACTATCATTTTTCTGAAGGAGGACTACCTGAATGCGGAGGAAAAGTTGGACCCACTGTGAGACACAACCCACCTCTTATTTTCAACATCATAGAAGATCCGATGGAGTCTATTCCAATCAATTCAACTTCTTTGGAATACCGATTTATCCTTATAAAAGTAAACCAAGCACTTGTGGAATTAGAACACAGTCTAGCTGAGGACAATACATCGTTTGTGGACTATTCATCAAACTCGTGTGTAATGCCTTGTTGCAATTCCCTAAATGTTGTTTGCCGATGTCACTAGATAATGTGGTAGTTGGTATTATCTTATTAAAAAACAATAAAAGCCATGTAAAACTCTTAAGATGAGCCTCCTGCATGTTGGACGGCAATCGTATTGCTCAGTCAAGACACACCGGTATGCGCATACATATCGCTCCTTGGATATTTTGTAGAAATTTGTCAAAGAGCAGAATTGCATCCACGAAACAGACTGGATTCCATTTCAGGGGCTCTTTTACCAAGGTGGGTGAAATGTAGTCTACCTAAAATTTTACCGAGCGTATTTAAATTCCGCAAAAGCTATATGTATTCTTTATAAAATTAATTGATCATTCATGGGTAAAAGGGGCCTGGACACTTTTTGAAGTAATTTATACTTGTTCGCATTCCTCAACATCATTTTCATGCTGTATCGAATCTTTCAAAAAAACCTGTAATTCGAACTTCACTTTTCTTGTGTCTGCTGAGGAGCATCATGTTACAATAACTCATCAAGTAAAGCTATTTTCATGACTGATTTATTGAGAAGAGTTTGCGTTAGCAGCTACAGATACTCTTAGAAATCCTGGATTATAAAAATTTAAACATTTGTTTTTCATACATGTCCTTTTAATAGTGTAATTGCCAAGGAGGTGACAAATGAGTTTAAAGTAAGTTTTACTGTACCATTTTAGGTCTTCGAGCGGTAGGAGAAGTTACATGTGGTAGGTGTTCACTGTAGCCAGTAATTTCAAATATATGCACAAGGTTGGTTTTTTGTATTATTTTGAAAATTGTAGAGTCTAAATATAAAGGCCAGTCAGAGTAAACAATACTCAGAACACTTTGGGTTCCTCGGGCTTTGTGGGTTGAGGGGGCGATTTTTAAACGAATATTACCTCTTTTTTACAAACTCGTACTAATTTCTTGAAGTCTGTTTTCAATGTTTAAATAATAAAATTTCATATATGTACTGCAGGTGTTTTAAATGGGTCATCGTGTTTTGAAGCCTTTTTGTCCTTTCCCATTCACTTAAACGCCCACCTAGACAAAGTATTAAGGTCATTCCATACTGTTTTTTAAGTTCCCAGGTGATTACTCAGACTTTTTTGAAAACCAGTAGTAGAGCTAGAGGATTCAGTCAGATGGGGGCGAGGACTTCGAATAAAGGAACTCTATAGTCAAAATTATCTAAGCCAGTGCCTCTCAACCTATTTTCTTAGATTCACTTACCCGTCAGTAGATGAACACTGTTTCTCCGCCCTTCGTCCTTTTTTAATAACAAACCATGTATTTTGCAATACTTAAGTACGGCAAATATCACAATTTGTTCAGTTTTGGAACCCGTCAAACGTGAAACGTGTTTTACTTAAAACGTAGTGCACACTCTGTGTCAGGAAAGTTTTACATTAACCTGCCACAGAGTAAAAAGTAAAGAAGTACAAATAAGCTGGGGTCCTACCCTGACTCAGTAAACTTTTAAAAGTTAAGCACCCCTACATGCAAACGCCTGGCCTTTAGCAACCGACAAAAGCTCAGTAGCCATTTTTGGTTAAAAGATTGTGACATTATTTGGGCCATCATTAAGATATTGGATTGTCATTTGCAATGATCAAGATGGACGTTCTGGACTCCTGTCCCAGGAACATTTTGACTCAAATTAAACACGGTAAGATATTTTCTTGAAAATAGTTTCTTGAAAAATCTAAAGTAAGACAGACGTGCTCAAAGAAGCACTTTATGACATTAAAACTTCGTAAGCAGTTTCAGGTTATCATTCTGCAATATTCGAACTATGTAGTAACAATAGTCAAGTACCTGCAAAGATCAACATGAAAGGCAGAAGACGAGTCTTTTCAATAGGTAGGAATTCAATGTTCGAGCCATTCCCACTTACTCCCACCCCTCTCTCTCCCTTTCTCGTTGAAATTCACCGCAAGGTATTACAATTCCCCTGACGGTCCACAAGCATGGAGCTAAGAACTTATTACTGAACTAGACAAAGTGCCCCTATACTTGGAGTGTACTCTTCATTTGGCTAATAAACCCCTTGAGTTGTCGTAAGTGATCTGTCCCGCTTCCGAATAAAGACCGTGGTACTGTTATTTAGAAAGAATAATTTCGATGAAATTATTTCAATATAAAGTGATGTGAAGAATAGCACATAAGTAAACGGGATTTTTTGCATAGCCGACCATTTAACTGACGCGGTACTCAGGTCACCACCACTTGAAAAGTTTGAGAAATACAATATTTTCGAAATGAATCTGTCCAGCTATGAAAAAACCCGTTTACTTATATGAATATGGCAAGGCAATGGCTTCAACAATCTTGTAAACAGCTTTTATTAGGGTACCTTTGTTGAGCGGCCAAAGAGAAAAATAGAATATATTGTTTCACAAGGAAAGTCTGTACTCAATTGGTCATTAAGCTGTCTAGAAGTTTACAAAGGCACGGCAAAACAGGAACAGGGATTGGGGTTTACAATGCAAGACTCTTTGTCCCCACTCCTATAAAATTGAACAACTTGTGTCATGTTCATGCCAACAGGACTGATCTATTGCTAAACAAGATTACTGAAGATGTGTTTAAATGGATTAAAAGTATATAGTATCACGCTACGTATTATTGACGTGCAAAAAATAGCAAGCTACAGACTTGTTTGGTGGTAAGCGTTCGAAAGGCAACTAAATAATGTTATTTCCGTGAGTGGGAAAAATAAATATGAAAAAGCTGTCCTTCTCAGGGAGGATCTCAAAAGCGGAAGAATTGGTTTGGTGTAATTTCTCAACTAGAGAAGTTCGAAGACTTACGACAAAATAATTGAATGCATAAGCGATTTCCCGGGCTCCCAACGACGTTAAATTTCTATCTTTTAACATTTTTTTCTGAGAAATCTCCTTTAGACTTTTTCCGTTGGATGATATTGAGAATATTTTGCCATGTCTGTGTGCCTTTTACATCGCCATTGCAGTCATTGAATAATTTATTTTAGTAATTCCGTTAGATCTGCATGAAAATAAAGAACTTTGTGCCTAAGTACAATTACTTTTTCCTTTAGATTTGATACCGTGTTTATGATTACTGTGTAAATCATTCGGTACTTAATAAATAATTTAAGTAAACTAAGTAAGGATAGAAAAGCCATTACATGTTATATCAGGCAAACTATATACAAATTTAAAAGATTAATTTTTAGCTTGTTCACATGGTCACGTCATCATGATTCCGAAACAGCTAAGTTTTAAGGAGACACGGGTTTATTGCCTTTAAATAGTTTATCAATGGGAGGAATTCTTTTAAAATATGTCATGGACATATCGGTTGATGAGAAAATTGTGGGTTATCTCTGAAAGTCGTACATTAACAGTTACACATACCTGTAAAATACAAATTTGCTTTTTAACGCTTGCAAACAGAAAATGAGTTTGCCCAGTAACATTTTACATAAAGATCAAGGACATTTTGTGCAAGGAATAGGATAATTCAAGTTAAGACATGCTTTTTGCCTTACGCAGTACATCCAGTGCTGCAAAGATCTTACAAAGACATCACTGTTTCAAAATTGTTCTCCCAATGATTGCATCAGATACACTTCATTCGAGCTGTTGGTCCAAAAAATCGCTCTTTGAGGTTTTTCCCCTGGTCCCCGTTCTTGAAACAGACAAAAAAGTATTCTCAAGAGGTAAGCATTGACATTAAGCATCGTTAGCTTAACTAGAATACAGTCTGCAGACAAAGTTCATCAACCTTATCACAGTTTTGATAATATAGGCGAAAATAAATACAGAAAAATGTCAAGAAACTTCATGAAATCAGTTCACATGTTCAGTATACACTATTATAATTGGACGATCCCCTCCCATCCTTCCACACGTTGGCAATGCCTTGGAAAAGAAGTTGATATGCATATATTATACCGGCACCTTTCTTGGATTAAACTTAAAAAATAGTCAAGGATGGGTTTAGAACTACATGAGACCTAAAAAAAAATCTAAAAGTGCTATCTTAAGACTTACGAATTGATAAGGGGGAAAAAATGAATAAATTTACAGCGAACTTTCGAGCCTCATAGTATGCAAGCCTACCTTTTTAATAACTCATAAAAACAGTTTCGTGACGTAGAACTCTCACTTCCTGTTTACAAAACTCGCGTATAGTAAACCAGTTCATGTCATATTAGTCAGGGTCCCCTGCTGTATAGGGAACGTGTGTACAGTTTTTTTTTCACTCATTCTCGACAAGTGAAAAGAGCAAATGTAAGCACTTGGACTTGTGGCAAGATTACCTTGACTAATGTCTTATGTTGTAACGTTAGCGTGACAGACACTACGAAGATGCCGGTGGGTTAGATCTTTGACTGTGTAAATCGGCTTTCGGCAACCTATGGAGGGAGGTTTTTTGCTTTTCCTGATCCAAAAAAGCTCCGGAGAGGTGTAAGATATGGCTGCACGCTATTGGGACTGACAAGTTTACGTATTCGTTCAACAAAAGCCGTGTTATATGTCAAGACCACTTCAAGGAAAGCTGCTTCACTAAGAACATTGCAGCAGAATTTGTACTTCAACCACCGAAGAAAACTCTTAAAAAAGACGCCGCCCCAACATTATTTATCAATAAAAATAGGCTGTCAACATCAAGGGAGGCTAGTGAGAGAAGGTCTGCTACTTTCGAAAAAAATGCAGGTTTTTTCGAAAGTGCTAGTATTATTTCTCGGAATTTTGACAAAATTTACATCGAACGTTTGCCTTGCACAATACCGCAGTCCGCTGCTAGGCCACTTACTCCATTGCCATTATTAGCCTACTGTACACTAAATGTTGCTGTTGCCACTGTTGGGCCTAACGTTACAGTACGTAAGGCAAAGCAAGTGAGAGTTCTACACCATAACTTTTTTCGATGGCTTCAAAAAGTTATGTCACTTTCATGTCATTTCATTTATTTTCACCGCTGTTTATTTTTAACCGCTGTTTGTCATATATGCAAAAAAGGGAACTTTCAACATTTCGCATGTTGGATTTTCATATTTTTCTTCATCTTTAGGAATTAAATGAAAACGTGTGTTAGACTATTCTTTTCATTATGAACGTTATTGGTAACTGGCAGCTTTCCATTTTTCTATTTTGCAACGCAATGCTAATGATAACAAGTTCTCATTGCCATCACATCTTCCACTTCCGGTTTTTGAGTTTTTCTTGTATTCCTTACACATCCCAGCATAAACAGTCCTCTTTTGGCCTTACCAAATGCATTGTGCTAAGACTATGCCTTTGACGGTTTATTTTCCTAAACCTTTACTGCTTTTACTTTCCTTCGCCTGAATAAATCTCACGTTCACCTTGCAAGTTTAGGTATTGGCACTCACCCATAAGGAAATGTATTTATTTTTTTTTCTTGCAAGCCTATAAAGTTTTAGGCAAGAAATAATCAATTCAGAATGAACAAAAAAGCTTCTAGTACGTGATATTGCTTTCACACGGTTTAAATGCAATTTTAAAAGATGAAAAAGGATCAAAGGAAAGCTCTATAGAAAAGAAGACTGTACGAAAGTTTATAAAATGCTGAACTTCATTCCGTCACCGTTGATAAACTTCTTTTTGAATGGAGTCTGTAATGACTAGATATATTTTAACAGATATTTACACATTTCAGGAAACAACAACATGATAAACAATTACCACGCATATCTACAAATATTCCAATTCGACTCACAGCTATATTTCCAAAGAATACTTCCACCCTTTAGCGACGAATGAAATAGTACATTCTTTCGAGAACGTACTACGTGGTAATAATTTTCCTTTGCATCACTACAGTTAGACAAATGGAGACAAATGGATAGAAAGACATTGTATTAGTTTAGTATCAAACCAGCATAAACAAAACCGAAACAAGAGTTGCATAAAGATATGCCATCAATAGAAGCATGACTGTCGACAGCGTTACACGGGTATTAAGTCGAGAAGACGTATTTTTAGCATTCCTAAGCCTTATGACATCTGCATACTGATTGGATTTAAATACAACCCACATGACTCCTTATGATTTTCATATCCGCAAAGTGCGATAGGTGATTGCGGTCACCGGGGGTTACGTCGCAATGATAAACGTGTATAAGGACAACATGTTCTAACAAATCATTTTGAAGTTATCATTTTACATCGAAAGCAATCTCTACGTTGCAAATAAATGTGAAACGTCAGCCAAATGGATAGATATTTAAACGGTATTCAAACATATTCGGGGATGATTTGTTCGGTGTCTTATGGAACTTCTCTGGCTGTTCAATCTAGCATAGCAAAGTTATTGGTAGCTGCCGATGTCCATCCTACTCTACTTACGTTTTTTCGGTGTTTGATTCATCTCTTTTGCATTCCCATCAACACTTTTCATCATGAAACGGATGTATTTACCGCTTACGACACCATGTTGTACTTTATCTGTGCTTTTATGGGGACTCTTTCCTGGATTTTCACTGCATTTACCCTTCCCTTTTTGGAAGTTGGTGACAGCACTAGTATAGAACTTGGAGCAGCTCTATTATTCACCGCCATCATTGGCCACGTGTACCTTGCAGAATATGTCAACAAATTTGATGTAATTATACTTGTTGTTGATGTTGCAGGAATTGTTTTAATCAGCAAACCTTCTTTCGTATTCGGTAGAGGCAAGAATGGTAACAAAACGAGCCAGGCTGAAGGTATTCTGATGTCTTTGATCTCGGCACTCGTTAGCTCACTGTGGTCAATATTTGTGAAGAAACTTTCGATGAGGGGAAATCTTCGTTTCATGCTGCTTAATTTCGTTCTGGGAGTAATTGGTGTCCCTCTTACTTTACTTTGTTCTTTCTTTTGTAAATCGTGGTCTGCGTCATTGTCTGCAACAACGTGGCCTATGGTATTGCTCTATACTGTTGTTTGTTTAATTCAAACCGTTGCACGGGCTAGTGCACTAGACTTAGAAGATACCAAAACTGTTGCTGTCTCTTCCACTATTTCAGCTGTTCTAACGCACGTGGTCCAGCTAACAGTTTTTGGCGCTGCTTTTGACTGGGTTGTGATAATTGGAACTTTATTCATATCTGTGACGGTGATACTAGCGCACGTTCATTTTAAACTCTAATTAGATTGGAATTGAAGTGAATTGGAGTTAAGTGTAAGGGTTGTGATGAGAAAGGAGGTTAGTACATTGGTAGGTCTGACAATAGCCTTCAGGAGACAGCATGGAAATAAAGTTAAAGGTAGGAAAAAGAATCAGCGTTTTGAAAACATATGCAGAACAAATATCGTTATCAAGGTTTCAGACTTATAAGTGAAATTCTTTGGATGTTCCTCCGGATGCCACCTAAAGCCAAGTGAGAGAAGCAGGTTACATATGGGAAACCAACCCAGATCTCAGTAACAATGAAGAATACAGAGCAAATGTCCCAAGACAAAGAAAGAGAAGCATATCGACCAAATTTGGGCTGTTTTCTTGCCACTTGGAAAATATTTCCTGCTTTCCTTTAGATATTTAATATACCTTCAGGTTTTAATCAACAGTGACCTAAGAATGACCACTTACTAATAAGTGTCTAAAACAACTCCTCAAATAGACCAAATACCCTCCACCGGGAAGGCTGTAATAAGAAAACTACGCCAAGCAACGAAACTTTAAAGGGCTAGATTAGATATGAGTTACTATCTGTTGATTTTTCAACTTTTTATCCTTTTCGGTGCAAAAGTGTGAAATTAGTTATTCCTCCTGTGGCTCAGGTGTCTCGGTCACAACTGGCCACCAACTCTCTAACGAACTGCTTACCACAATCTTTACAATTTACAATGAGCACGCCGAGTGTTTAGAAGAAATGGAGAACACGGACGCCTAATCCGTAACTAGCATGAACTGACAGAAAGCACAGCTCTTACAGGCAATTTTTATATTTGGAGGTTCTTGTGAATAACTTTCCCTGGCAGCTCAAAAATCCTGCTCAGTTTGTAGGACAATGAGTGAATATGTAAACGTCTTTGTTAATTTTTGTTAGACATATAGGCGAGGATTTGATGTAACAACAAGTGGGGCTTGTGGCGTTGTCGAGGTGCTCGTAGGTTTGTTAGCTGAAAAGGGGAAACCGAGAGAATGTTCCAGCCTGTTTGGCGTTTAAGTAGATAACCTGTGTCTAGGAAAATCCCTTTTACTCATTTTGTTTTCTTCAGAAATTTTTAATACAATCAATCTCAATGGAACATTGGTTTAATTCAGGGAGCCTGGAAAATGGAAGTTTATCTTTAATTGACTTCAACACAGTGAAAAATAGAATGATTTTGGAAGACGTTTTTTCTTCTTCCATTTTCGTCCTGAGCCTTTTGGAAGATTTTGGTATTAAAAAATCACTGCTTTTGGACGATGTTTCAAGGTTACGAACAAAGGAATGTTTCATTGCGGAATGAGCCGGCTGTTCCGCTTTATAAATGGAGATGGCTCGATTATTACCGCTGACTGCTGAAGGACAATCTTTATTCTATCTTCCAAAACACGAAGAAACCTTAGAAGGTTACGACCCTGCATTGTCCTTGAGAGTGTTTAACGGCAGAATGATTTATGGACGGAATCGTCCAGAAGCAGTAATTTTTTGTCCCATTTTTCACTGGATTTAAGACTTGTGTCCCAAACTCAGTACAAAACAATCTCGAAGGAGAATTTGGCAAAGGGTAATTTCTTAATCTAGGTAAACCACTTGAGAGTAATCGAACTCATATGTAAATATTAGTTCATTTGGGTACATCACATTGATTCAGAACAATTAAAGAGACTATTATCTCATCTTACAGTTCATACCTATCATCAAAATCCTTTTCCAAATACGACGTTTCTCTGTCAGTTTCTCTTCCATCGTTTTTAAGAACTTACGCTTTCCCATGCAAGCATAACGTTTCCGGTCTAGTAGAAGTCCCTTGATGCTGACTATAAATGTTTTCAGGTGTTTCAAAATATTGTTTAGACATAGTTCGAAACACTTGAAAAGAGGAGTGTTAGGTTTCTTAACAAACCTGCTTTGTAAAGCTTTCCTGACCCCTTCATATAATTCAAGATAGTTTCAGAAAGGTTAATTACTACATACATTGCAACATACCTGATTGCAAGTATGTTCTCCTGTTTCAAACATTATGGTTCCTGATAGTGTGTTATTAGCAGTCAGTGTATAAGAGACCATATCAAGTCCTCTACATGATACAACTTTACTGGAAATTGTTAATACAGCAGTAGCTAATTTTTAGGGTATAACGGTTGAGTGTCTTATGTAAGAAACTCCAGAGGGAAATGACCCTTGACTAGATTTAGAAAAGATTTTCCAATATTAGGTTTTACGTTTAAACAATTAATTTGCACAACAAAGCCCTGTTCAAGAGGAATAAAAAGATAATTGGCAACGAGGACTCCTGCAACTGTAGATATAAGGATCTTTATGCAGTCCCTGAAAAAGGAAACACCTAAGCTACCGTCTCTACAACCAAGGGCATAGAAAAAATGTTGGCTTTGCGAAGTGCCTAAAACCCAGGTACAATAACAACACCAAATCATTTAAAAATATGCGATACGCCCATGGCACGGTACTCAGTATAAACATGTTGGTCAACAAAATACCGCCTACCATCACCTGGAAATTTTTGATAAATAACCCCACTGTTTATAATGTTTCAATCTTTTTGTTCTGCCAAATTAATAGTAATCCGGACATCTGTCAGTTGCGTCTTGAATCGCCTGATGAGTAGCGACAAATTCACTATAAAATGCTTGCTGATCCGCTTATCCTTGTAATAATGCTCAACGGTATGGTTCGAGCACTCTCTTTAAGGCTTCCGATAGCAATTCTACTCGATTAACGTTCAACAAAGAAACTATTTACAATGTGATACCGCTCCGCGACGAGAACTCCAAGTTGACAAATACAATGGTTAGCCATGTGCAACCAACAGAATTATCTGTGGAGGGCTGGCATATATTTACAGATAAAAAAGTTTTCTTTAATAAGTAGCTTGTTCTCATTGGAACAATGATTAAAGGGTGAAATTCTACAGTTATTCCTACCACATGTATGTATGTATGTATATACATATATATATATATATATATATATATATATAGGAGTTTAAAAGAATACATTAAAAGCAAGAACTAAAATTGGCTAAAACCGTGTATTTAAAAACTCAACGTTTCGGAAGGGTCGTCCTTCCTTTCTCAAGAGGCAATTGAATATATTATTATATATATATTATATATGTATATATATATATGTATATTGATATATATATATATATATTGATATATATATATACATATATATATATATATCTAATTCCCTACTTAGGGCGAAAGAACTTGTTGAAAAGTCGACCATAGGGTGAAAAAAAAATAGGGCGAAAAAACGGATTCCCCTTAAGGTTTTCACCCACTTTTTATATAGGAATACGTAAACGTGAGGTAATTTCCTTTACAGACACAATCTATATGCTATAACTTCAAAGCCGACGAATTTACGGACACCTATTTGTTAACACGCACGGATGGCAGGCCATTGAAATAACGTTGATTATATCTTGTGGACGTTGGGGGGAAAATATGCTTCTGTATTTTGTTATTTTTTTTTTCGCCTTAAGGTAGGAAGATATAAGGACTTTCGCCTTAAGGGGGGAAATAGCGTCATACACACACACACACACACACACACATATATATATATATATATATATATAACGCTGAACGCTGGATATCACCTTAGGTCGACACCGTCTTAAATGCGACCTTAGGTCGACAAACACATATTTAAATATATTTAAATATATCTGCA
>WURT03553163.1:0-21051 GCA_009936505.3 Holothuria glaberrima | reverse complement strand
TCCCTCCCTCCCTCCCTCCCTCCCTCCCTCCCTCCCTCCCTCCCTCTCTCTCTCTCACCGATTCATACCAAGACAAGTTTTCGTATTTCGCCCATACCTAGGGGTTGTTCTAATTATGCCACTTGATGAGATTTTAACTCAGTCTGTTTCCTGGTCAGTACGTGAAATGTGGAATGTATACACAAGTATTATATCCATAAAATATTAGTTAATTTATTTCAGCCAACATCATTTGCAATACCGCCATCTTTTTTAGAATCTGAGTGTATTTGAAGATATTTTTCATCTCGGCGAGCATCTTTAAAAAGAGAGATATCACACATTGATAGTTTAAAATTTAACCCCATCTCTTTTACATCTTACCAATTTTTGGCAAGACTTCCGGAGATTCATTCTACAAGACAAAATATCACTTTACTTTTTACCAATTATGTTTCCTTGTCGTCAAAATTAAATTGAAAGTGACGGCATCTACAAAACAGACAGCTAACAAGAACATAAGAGCCTTTGACAAGAAATGCACTTTAGCAGCGGTAATCAACTTACACTCATTTTGCAAGGTTCTTGAAGGCCAAAGGCTTACGATCTGGTGCAAGTAATTTCATCCTGCGCGTAAGATACATGAAAACTACCTCCTCAAAGAAAGAGCGAAAGTCCAGGGAACTTTAAGTACTTTAAGTATCGTAATACGTAGAGGCGACCAGGGCTTGTAGCCTCTCAAAATGGGTTAAGTACATTATGTATACACCGTAATGAATGCGATTCGTTTCGAAGAGAAGGGAGAAAATTTAATTTATTTGTTATTCTAGTATAAAGTAATTTGATGGTCAGCAGCATTTATTAAACCAGATGTTCCATTGTGATACGGATTACCTAAGAAGTTACAGATGGATGGTTATGTAATAAAACCAGATCTGAAGTATACATGATAGCCAAAAAAGTTCTTTTCAAAAGAACAGATGTCCCCATATCTCTAAAAGTCTCTAAGTACCAAAGACTCTCACAGGAGATGAGTACTTTAGATGAAACTGACCTTTCGCGGAGTCCTTTGAGAGCAATAAGATTTGCGTGACAAACGATACTTGAAAATTGAAAGAGGGAAATTTACACAGCGTAACGTAATTCATTGATTCGTGATGGATTACTTGTAATCACGTAAATCGTAATTTTTGGGTAATTAATTTTACCGTCTGTCTTCTGAAATGAGTAGGGCCATATTTTATGACTCGAAAATGGTTAAAATGGCTTGTTTTTTTAATTTAGTATATGATTACCAAAGTAATATTGACAAAGCAAACAAATGCAGCACATTTTTAAATTAATGTCAAAATTCGGCGGACGGTTGAGAGATGTCCTTGTACCTAGAAAAATTATCAGATTATTGCGTTTGTACGCAAACAAAATTGCCCTGGTGTTTACTCTTATTTCACCTTAAAAGCATTACGGTACTTAAATATAACTCAAGAGGAATTTATTTCTAGCATTTCACGGTACTACAGTAAATTATGCAGACTAACAATTCTCTCTTTACATCTCCTGTCGCCCTTTATAAGTCCTGTTCGTGCTTCTCTGTACTATAATTCCAAGCTGAGCCACGGAGTACAATCGTGGTAATTCTCTATCTGTCGAAATGTCACCGCCAGAATGAGTGAATGTCCTGGTTTGGTTACGAAAACGTGTCATCGACTCGAATCCATATGTAGTCTTGGTTTCAGACATTACAAATCTCCGACTTCTTTTAAACTCACGACGAAACCGTCCTAAGATACGAATAGTGCGTGTAATGAAAACGTCTTTCAATTCGTCACTCGTCAAGTTTCGTTGTGTTCGTTGAAATTATTTTGGTGACTTTGTTATTGTAAACCTGTCAAAATTCGAATCATGCGATAGTGTAGGTATAATACCGCCTTTTCGTTTTACAATTATTTTACGGAATGGGAGCAGCTTTAAGCCATGTGAATAACATCCGTGCAGAATAAAGTGTTTATATAAATGCGAGATATGTGCTATAAAAAATTCACCCTGCGACTTGATTAAATGGTGGCTGGACGCATGCCTTCCTTAGATGTAAACAATGCGTCATTAACTTACAAGAAGGGATGTCAGTTTACAGTAAACCGAACGTACCTTTCAGGAATTTGGAGTTCGAGCCATCTCTTTGAAAATTCATCTTCATGTGATTAATCGGTAGATGCACTGAACTGATCAGTGTAGTGACGCGTGGCCATTTAAACCCATATGCCGATGTTCAAAGATGTAAGACATTTCGAATTTGTCGGGACAACATTAAAACAACTGCCGGATTCCCGTACATTGTGTTGGTAGATGCAGATTGTGTTATACCCATCCAAAAGTCCAGAAGACGTAACTTTTGACTGAGGAAACAGTCTAGATGAGGCAAGAGGTGGAAGTTGGGGATAAATAAACAGATAAATAAATCTCCCTTGCAGGCACGTCGGCTTCAGACTGATTTAAGACATCCATTAGGCCCTGCATCCACACTGGATGGCAATGAAGATTCAAGAGGAAAAGCACGCTGGCCAGGAAGTCGTTTGAGATGCAGATCTCTGTAGGTAAAATTTATAAGGTTCGATGAACAGAAGAGTTATTTCAAACGACGCCTTGGAATACACTATTCTTTCCTTTCCTTCCTTTGCTTAGTCTGTCAGATAATTCTGATTACCTCCTTATGATATCATTTAATTGTCTCCAGCGTTTTCTTGCGTATCGGGGTCGGCTTCCATGCAGAAATTCGTTTATACTTGTTGAATGTGAAATACCGCAGCGTGAAATTCAGAGTTATAAACGTACCTTTTAAATTTAACAATTCTACGTCTGTTTACTTTAGTTTTTACTCAGCCGTGCTACAAACGAATTCACAAGTGATTCATGCCATAGGCGTACCAACCCAGGAGTTCAGTGGCTGCATCCCTCTTCCAGTTCTGGAAAAAACTGTTTCTCGGGCAGGTTTTTGAAACAAATCGGGTAATTTTTTCTCTCTCAGCACACTCATGTTTTTTCTCGGGGAAATATGGTTCATCCTCCTCCTCTCCTTCTCAAATGTCCTGTAGGCTTATGCCCTGTTTTAATGTCGTTAAGGTAGCATTCATCTAGAAGCAAACTTAAAGGTCCGATTATCTGCAGCGAAAAAGAGTTATCTTTATGCAACTGTTACAGAGTAAAATGCAATAAAGGAAAGATCCGTCGGACTTGTGTCAAATTTTACAGTTCACTAGTTAAATCTCTTTAAAGTTTGACGGTAACGAAATCAGTCATTTCCTATACAAAATAAAAATAATCCATGCTTCTCTTGCGGGAAGGGAGGGGGCGTTAGGGCGAGAGACCTCCAATCGATTCTGAGAATTTCAAAACATTTTTTAAATCTCTCTTTTAGATCTCTGTAGGGGATGGTGTGATGTGTGTTTTCGACTAAGTGATGGGTCAATTCTATTGAATTTCTATTTGAACTGCTCAGAATTTTCATAAATCCTTCGAAAACCATTCAACTTTTGAGCGTTTTCGGGTACGTCCCATTGCTGTGCCTATTATCCATACCGTCTCAAACGTATTCGCCCTATTCATCGGTGGGGGCTTTGTATGTCGATTGTTCGTGTCCGTAGGAGTGATTATGGAGGAACACAGCATTACATGAATGTGAAACATGGGGTTCAAGAGAAGAGATTCATGAAAATTGAAAGCTTTTACGAATTACCAGCAAAATACTCCCCTTCTAATTGACAGACAAATTTTATTAGGGAACTGAGAATTTCTCGATGCACAGTCTGCATAATTTTTTTTGTCATGGCAAGGATTTCTAATGCAAAAATTTCGAAACGCTTCTCGCACATTCGTCACGTTTCTCACTCTGCATCTCATGACTCTATGATAATAATATTCTGACCAATACGCTCTTCCGAAAGACAGCTCTTCCTTCAACCTTCCAACCTATATACAGTAGGTACGCTCCTTCAAGGGAGGATCCTAGAGCAATCATATATTACGAGTACTCTATACAGTACCATTTTTACTGTAGCGTGATTTGAAAGATTGGAAATATGCATTGGTCGTTACACGGCCAAAAAATCACTAATAAATAAGAATTTCTGAGGACGTAATTACTGTAAGGTAACACCATTTTGCATCTAAGTCACCTAACATAAAGAAAAGTTTTTCAAGGGGAGAAGTTGTCACCCGTCTAACTTAGACAAAATTTGTCAAAAATAGCACAATTTTGCATCTATACCATCGTAAACGAACAAAAATTCCTCAAAAGTGAGGAATGTGCCCCTTAGACCCCCTCTCCTAGGACGAAGCCTGCACAAGGGGATGACCCATCACAGGTACTCATTTGCATAATTTTTATGGGGTTTGTGGAGGTATCTGGGTTGGGATTACAACATAACCTGATGTCTCCCCCTTCCATCATCAATTCCTAGCGGCGCAACTGAAAATAATGATCGGTGGTATTGTGCAATCCTGGTATTTCGTTTGTTAACCTTTGTCAAGAATCTCTTAACTACTTGGCAGCTGAGCTTTAATTGACAGTTGGTGAAATATTTTGATATTTTTGAAGTGGTCAACTTTTATTTCTAACCTTAAACCTCAAGACATTCCAATGTAAAAGTGTCCTTCAACTGAAGGTTGTAAAAGCAAAGGATAGTACAAGACGTACTTTGTGAGTCCCTTCGTCCACGTCACAAATTTGCATATGTAGCTAATACTTATTCCTAATGTCAGTGAAGAACAGCATTAAACTTGTTAGGTGGTTATCATTGACGAATTTTGACAGGAATTGTAATAAGCTACTATGTTTCAAACGCTTTTCTTTCAAACAGCCAACTTTGTGATTTTCGTGTCATGTGACCTTTCCAGATGAAAACCCTTAGCAATCGACTCTGAAGAGGGAAGGCAGGAGAGCTTGACATCCAACAAGAAAGGGCAAACGTTTGCAGTACTTAGATAACCTCGTCTATCTATTCAAATTTTCCAACGGAAAGAAGAAAACCACTGCTCTTTCATTTCAAGCTTAATGAATATCATCTTCCCTTAATCCATAAAGCATTATAGCTTCATCACTACGTAACCCACGAACACCATCTAAAAATTACAGAATAGATCACAGATGGCTTTTTGTGGTAAAGACATGTTTCTGGGAGTATATCTTGACGAATTGTCCATTTACTAAAAGTGGCAAGAATCGAGATTTCAACAAATTCATAATACCCTTCTGTAAGACCCACAGTCCCTAAACATTTTTGTAGATGAGCTAAAGGTATCAAACACACACCCTGAGAAGATTGCAACTCAATGTTCTAAAAATGTAAAACATTCTACCAAAAATGACTCAAATTGGCTTTTTCATTTTTTGCTCCAAAAGAGAGGCAGTATTAGAGTTAGTACCTTCAAGTGCCGTAACCACTCGTGTACATGAAATGACCAGTTTATAAAGACACTATTTTGAGAGGTACATGCATTTCCTGTAGAGTGAATTGTTTCTACTAAACCATACACCAAAACAGACATTTACAGTTTTCATCACGTTACCATTACCATGATTGATTTCACTTGTTTAGCCTAATCGTTTGACGACATTTTGCAATTCACCTTCATCTTCCTGCCCTCTGTCTTATTAACATCTGAAAGTTTGTTTTACTTGTGACAGCTTATAAGCAGCTCAGTGAGTTTGTTTGGCATTCAGACTGAGGACCTAAACAACGGATTTCAGGTCCTCAAAAGTAGGTGTGTGTCCTAGTTGATCGTGATAGTGTTACTCATTTCAGTGAGCCTCAGGATTTGTTCATTCTAATTCACATAATAATACACCGGTAAGCTTAAAGATAAGTAGCTTACTGATGAAATGCACTGCGTACAGCTCCACTTGGTTCTGTTCAAAAGTTTCCATGTTTCATTCAAAACCGTTCCAATTCGTTGATTCGAGTTTACATCATCATTCAGTTTTAACATTCAGGTGTTCTAGGTCTCACTTTTTTCTTACGGGGTGGTGAAAAGGTCTGCACAATTTTCCTGGGCCAAAACAGTGAACATTACGAACATTTATTTCTTTAATTAGATTTGTTCTGTGTGTGAGATAGGGAGAAGTGGTGTGACATGGTTTGTTAATGTTACTTGGTACATGCTGAGTTTTCTGATGTCAGCGCTTACAACCAACAGTAACAGCAACCTTTAACCGGCTTCCAGAATGTCTAAAAAAGCCACCGGAGTATCCAGCAGGCCGTGCCCCCATTGAAAAATGAGGAAAAATAAAAAAAAAACTAAAAAGGGGAGAAAAAAATGAAGAAAGAAAAGAAAAAGAGAGGCGAGAAAAGAGGAGAATTTTTAAAAATATCCAAAAGACGTTTAAGCTATAGATTTCTGTAGGGGGTAGGGTGAGATGTGCTTTCGACCAAGTGATGGATCTGTTGTAATCGTTTTCTATCACAAATGTTTCTCAAACTGTCACAATGTTCGCAAATCCTTCTCAAACTATCAAAATTTTCGCGTGCTCTGCGCGCTTCAAACCTTACCACAATGTTGTTCTTATTATCAGTATCTTCCGATAGCAACTCCCAGAGAAGCACAGGAGCAAAAGTACTAAGCTGTTTACGAATTACTCGGTAAGACTGGCTTTTTGAGTGGCATATATCGGCTATTGAAAGTGTCTCTGTATTTATCATTTCCGAACGTTTTATCTTGTCGGGATTCCCATTCCAAATAAAATTAAAAATCACTCTTTCTGAATCTTTCAAATAAGTGGGAGGGTTTGGTAAAACCCGAAAAAGAAGCACAAGTTGCGATAGTGCAAAAGTTTTAACAATGATATTCCTACCAATTGGGGTCAAATCCCTAGAGGACCACAATCTCAAGCAACTTTTGAGTCTAGACAGCTTAGGCATGTCGTTAAAATATAAATAATTAGTATCGCTTGTGAAAAAAATATGGACCGGTCCCGTGTAATATATTGAAAGTGTCTCGATGCATATTCTGAATGCAGGTTTTGTCATGAAAATCTTACTTGACGAAAAGTTTCGGCGCGCCGTGTCCGCATGCGTTTGCATTCCATCTCATGACCATTATGAAGGTAATAATACATGTATGTGAACACGAAAATTAAAAAAAAAAAAAAAACAGATTCATCTCCAAACATCTGTAGGGGTCTTGCATCAATATGGGATCTTTCAATCTAATTTGTAGCATGATGTGAAAGGTTGGAACTTGAAAGTACGTATTTGCCGTTATACAGTTTTCACACATTTTTAACGAGCGCTTCGCGTGCAGCCATTATCGGTATAGATGGTGACTGGTAATCCAAATTACGACGAAAAAGCATCTGAGCCGCGTTTGTTAGTCCTTCACCCCTTCTGACGTACCTATCCGGGAGGTCAATATCACCTTCCTGCACTTTCCTTCCCGCACATTCCTCATTGCTGGAAGCTGTTCTTCTGGATTTTTGTTCAAAATTACTGTAAAAATACGATAGTTGTAAGGTGCTCGGCATCATACTCTATATCATCGTTTGGATGTCAGGTAATGAGCATTGAGTGGCATGTTTAGGGGAAGGCATTAGGCCATAGGCCTTCCTTACTGATACCGGTTTTTTTTTCAGTACCTAAAGTAATTAAATTTTTAACAGAAAATTTTACTTCCAAGGTAGCATATGTTGCACCAGATTGTATGTAAGGACACCTAATTCTTCAAAAATTTTCAATTACCCCCTCCACTTAGACCCCTCCCCCAATCCGGAGACCACACAACATACTGCATGGCTAACAGAAAAATTCTGGCTATGCCACTGTAAGCATTATGGCATTGCCCCATTTTATGTAATTGATCCAGAGCTTTCGGGAGGACCTATACAGGTATCTGCCAGCCGTAGATGACCTTCTATAATGCAAAAGGAAGCAAATGAAAATTTTGGTAATAGTCAAAGAATGCTTCTGTGGACTCCACGCTCGTATTTTAGAATACAAAACTATCCCAAATAAAAGGCAGTAAAGTAGCCAAAAAGAGGGACGGCTTCAGGAGATTTGTTGACAACGTATTCTTCTCTTAGAATAATCTCCTCTTTCACCCAAAGCAAAAAATTAGAATTCACTAAATTATGGACATTTTCCAGCCATATATGATCAGCTCTAAAAATTTCCCAAAGATAGCACCATTTTGCATCTAATCAACATTAAATTAACAAAAAATTTTAAAAGGGGAGGGGTACACTCCCTCCCCTTAGACCCCTCCCCAGGACGGCACCTTTATGAAGTGACAAAGGAAGGGTTTCCATTGTTGTGCACGAACGCAGGACACATGAGGTGCAAATTACACAGACATGGGAGTTTAAACGGAGGTGGCATTACGACATCATCGGTGGTGCCCCCCAATCACGAAAGTCTGGCGGGGCCTCTGAGTGTAATAACGTAATCATTTTGGAAAGACAATTGTTTCCTGCGTTTAATGCTTTTTTGTCGGTCTATTATCATATGTTCTGAGCATTGCCAGTGACAACGATACGTTACTATACATTTTCTTTTTAACAATTTGACAATTTACTGTTGTAAAGCTTACAAGTGTTTGATCTCTTTAATTAATGAAACAAATGCGTAACTATTCGTTCATTTATTTGAATATTCTCTCCAAATTGATGGAACTGAAGACACGAGTTGGAAAAAAGTTGGTCATCTTGTCCGGCTACATGTATAGCGGGAGCGATCATCGTTAAAATGAAAAGAGCAGAAACAGATCCTTAAAATTTCCATAATATTTCACCAAATTGGGTCTAAGGGCTCCTAAATATTCAAAACTTTTCCAAAGGGGAGGGGTACATCCCTCCCTTACACCCCTCCCCTTACACCCCTCCCCTTAGACCCCTCCCCTTAGACCTCTCCCCAAAACGGCGGTCCGAAACAACGTTGGCGGTCCCAAACAACGTTAAGCCCCCACCCAGTCGAAAAAACAGCTTACCCACGCATTTGAAACAACACACTAAAAAGAGTTCATAAAGCAATTTGAAATCAAAATTATTCTCTCAAAATTGTAATATATTGTATGAAATGGTCGCACTTGTAAATTTCTAAAACATGAGATATAAAAAAAATTGGAATGGTTAAACGCAACTTAAAATACCTAAAAGTGCCATTTCCTGCAATCTGGGGGCACTTTCGACAAAATTTTCTCAGTACACTCCGAGCCAACTCATGGTGGCGCTCCGCTTAGAAAGTGTCGGGGCATATTTTGGCGCCCCATATATACAGTCCTGGATACGCCCCTGAAAAAAGCATAACACAAGGATAGTTGCCAGTTACAAAATACACGCCCACTGCAAATACTTGCCTGTATTCTAAACATAATCAGCCAGGGTTCCTTGTTTTTAATCCAACGCAAAGATTTTCCTAGGACCCTCTTCAAAAGTTGTGACATAAATTCAAGACAGTATATGCAGGAGTTGTGCTCACCCTGTCATAGTCATAAATAATTAAAGTATCTAACACCAAGTAAAGTGTAATACCCACGTCCGCTAATGAGTCTACGGGAGATAACGCCAAATAAGATCAAACTAAAAGACACACAGTAAATTTACCAAACATAACTGAGAACACAAACTGGGGAGATAATGTCCACTGAGCTACGTCAAAATTAATCTGGCCAGGCATTTACGTTCCTGTTTCTGGATGTGAAACTTGATGTGGGCACGGTTGTGCAGTTAAAGGGATTATCGATGTGACGTATGCTTTCATTTACATCAAGTTTTATTTTGTGCTAGCCTGACATGTGCTGCAAGTAACGCTACACGCACATCAGAGCCATAGCATTTTCCCCAAACTCGTGCCAGTTATAAAAATGGACACTTCCAACTAATGGGGATGGACGAAATCTTTTCCAACACAGCTGTTTGTATTTAGGCTTGTAAATCCACAGGGCTTCATAACATTTTACAGTTGCGGTTAACAGTAGAGTGCATATTCTAAAATGGTAAAAAACATAGTACACATGAAAATATGTTCCAGTAATCTTTTTTTTGGTAGAGGTAGTGAAAAAAGTGTTGACAAGACGAAAGATATGTGAACAACGGCGGCTTATAAATGTGTGCAGGTATCTATTGGGAAATTTCACAGGATATTTTTTGCTTTGGATTACATGTGTTTCATTTGATCGTGACTCCCTTACTTATGAATAATATATCTATATGGAGTAGCTTTTGTATGCAATCTTTAAACAAAAGTTCGTGCCACTGTTACGATTTCAGAAAAAGTCATTAACTTATGTTAAGCTGAATTTGTGAAGGAAAACTTTGAATTTGTTATTGCCAGTTCCGATAAATCTCATTAAATTAAATTAATATCAACAAAGCAGGACAGTACTAAATAAACTTGTCAAGTATGATGTTTACAGGTCAGTGTCATATGGCCAGATCATCAATAGGTTATATACATACGTTGGTGCCTTCACTAGGCCCCTTGAATCCAACAATATTCTTTTTGATAGAATCTTTAGGACAGTACTCTTATACGAAGCTAACTTGAAGCTTTTACGACTGTTGTGGTAAAAACTCGCACTAGGAATGTGTCATAGCTCAATGTTTCCATGGAATGGGGGAGAAAATCATGGGCTTATATACTACGATATCATGTTTGGTAAGTTTGTTGCAATTGAACATTTCGGAAATCTTTTCAGTTTAGTTCATTTTAGAGTTTGAATGAATAAAAAAAAATCACGTGACCATGGCCTGTTCTGGAATAAAACCCCTGCTCCCCCATTGAAAAGCTTCTTTACTTCAGATGCCTATTCTTTTTCCACTCAGCCTAGCCACAACACCGGTACATTGTTAGCTGTCCTTAATAGCCATAGACAACGTGACCGCTATAGGAAGCCTGCATGAAGTCCTTTTAAACAGATTAAGTATAACTTTGTGAAAATTCCCGTTTATCCAACTATCACATAATCCAGGTTTAACTGAAATTATCAATATAAAATATAATCTTATTTTTACGTTATCACTGAAGGAAACAATGAGCGTAGCGTTTTCAAGACAAGCTTAACGTACTATAATACACCTTGAGTAATGACACAAGTTACGTAATTTTAATTCTGAGGGTAATTGTCGTGATAGAGCTGAAGACTGCATCAAGTAAACAGCCAGGTAAGCTCCACTCTGATCTATTTACCAACACTTTAAGAATACCATTGCTGGCATTTGCCAACATATGTTAGCCCGGGAGGACTCTCAAAAGGTGTTTGGGGCGCCATTATTTTCCGACAGTTTCTAGCAGGAAATATTTGACTGAAAAGAAACACACCCACTCTACAGCCTGGCCCCTCACCCCCTGCCCGCCTGGGACGGCTATGTTAACCATTAACCTGGAAAAGTGAACACGCCTGTGTCTGTGTTCGCTAACTGGTGGTATGTGGCAATTGTGCTTAATATTACTTTCGGAATGTTGGTCAAAAAATTCCATCGCTTCCTGCCGAATGCTTCTTACACTGTTAGGAATTCATACCAACGGTCGGTGACGGCAACTTATATATGTGTATATATGTATATATATATATATAAAGCAAAATAAATTATGTCTTAGCTGCTGTGTACGTACATCTAACTGCAGATTTCTCAATTCTGAAGTAAGAAAACGAACTCCGATAAAGATTCTAAGATTATCATGAAAAAAAATATTGCAAAAGAGTTAATGGATATTTCAAGACTTTCACATTTTCAAGAATCTGGACACACACACAAAAAGAAACTTAGAGCCGACGTTTCTTCGAACGTGGTACGTCTTGAATACGACAGACAGCCGGAGGCGCTTCCTGCATTTTGTCAGTTTCTCTTTGTTTTATATTTGCTTTTTGGCCTTCACATGAGCTACGGAATAGTTAGTCTGTATTATCTCTGTAATCAGTAGTATAAGATTCTTGAAAGTTTTATGTCAGTAATGTCGCTTTCTTTTGTACAAAGCACACATTTTTAAGATCAGTGCACAGTTTAACGTACTTTAGGCTTCATAACACGGAGCAATATGCATTATGTTAAATGTTATATGAAAGGTAGTCATGTGATTGTTTCCATGATAAAATAGTGAAAGTATAAGACATAGAGTTGAAAATTTAATGCTGATCGCTGCCGCAAAGATTTCACAAATGTTTTGTACAAATTACATCACGTACTTATGTGAAGGTCTTCTCTTTTACTAAACTACTGCAGGACTTTACGACTACATTGTTAAGCTACAATGGTTTATATATATATATATATATATATATATATATATCAAGCATACACAAAGTTAGGTTCACTATGCAAGAAATATGATATTTATCAGTGGAGTGGGTTCAGTAACTATGGTGTGGTAAAAAGGCCATAACGGTTGGATGAATTTGTAGTTATGTCACATAAATTGTCAGGACAGTGACTACTGCACATTAAATATGTCAAGTAAAACCTACACCATCGCCACCAGGTCTTTTAATAGTGCCTAGGAATGTTTTTGTTTCTCTTTCTTCTATTATTTCTTTTTAAACAAAAGCGAAAATGTACTTCACCCTCTTCAACCCTCTTCAAACGTTTGAAGTCGGAGGGGGGGGGGAGGATACCTGACGTCTGAAAATGGGACAACTCAAGGGAGGGGACTATCTTTAGGGAGGAGAACGGCTAGGAATTTGCAAAGCATCGAGACTGGATTTTTGGTGAACATCTATAATTTGCATCCCATGAATCGCTTTGCAGTCGAACAGAATATAATTATCTGCTGCTGAGATGAAGTAGGCGTCGTGGCAAGTACTCCTAACTCTTACCCGTATCACACTATTTTGTACGAGGTGATGAGAGATTTTATCAAATGTCGAATACAAGCATTTCGCAAAGCTTACTTTCGTTGGAGTGAAATTTGATAAAACTAGAGGACAGAAACACTTCCCATAGGCAGAAAAGTGTGCATGGTATTTCTACTCTAAATTTTATGTTTTAGATTCCTTTTTCAATCAAAACCTACCTTATATTAACACAATAAACGCACAGAAGCTTCATGCTGTGATAATATGTGGATTGATGAATTTTAGACAGTGTCCATTCCTACGTCCAATACTAGCTTTTACAGTTATCATAAATGCTTGTAGTCTTCTGTGTATGGGCCTCGCTTGTAGTTAATTACTTCTGTTCTTCTAAAGTGTAGAAAGGTTGCTTCTTAAGTCTGAAAAGTAATAACAGACTGACTCTTCGACTCAGAAGAATGGTTAGTCAATATAGAGCACACAAGTTTCTCACCATGCAACTTAAAGTGTACCTTAAGTCTACAATTACAAGAATATATATTTTAGAGGTTGAAAAAAGAATTTCATTCATCCAATTTCCATTTTCATAGCTTACTCTATTGCTGAGATATAAAATGTTGAAATTTATTCACTTAATTTGAAACAGTCGATTGAGCAATAGTTTGCGATGTCCTTCTTGTACAACTCACTTTTCCTGCTTTTGTTTCCTTTTGAAATTAAGTTCATATGACTAAGCCAACCTGTGACAGTGCAAGTGTTATCACAATGGCATTCGGAAAAACAAAGAAAAACAAAGATGGTAATTTGAGTATTACAAGAATAACATCTCAAATTATTACGCAATCTACCATTTTACATTGGTTAATAAGCTTCAACATTCATAGGCTATCTCAGCTCAAGAATGTCCTGTGAAGATGGGAGTTGGACCGTTTTGATGCCTTTGAGTAAGATTTGTAACATATATTTTTGAAATTTTAGGCTTTAGGAACACTTTAAAGCATCAAACACATTTTACAACTTCTTGTAGTCACACTTGAATAAGTGTTATTTTATCTACCAATCTGTGACAGTAGGACTTTGTTTGATTCTTAGAGTTCAATGCAACATTATGGTAACAAATGGTGCTTTGAATATTTATTCATTATTAAATACGTCATAACCACCCTAACTGTGCACAATTGGTTCACAACGGGACTTGGCATTTTAATGCTTCCCGTGTCAATCTTGCTTCTTTAAAATTGAGTCATAAATCATACAACTAACCAGGCATCGTTTGGGTCACGGTTCCGCAATGGTTTACCTTCAACCGGCAATTAAATGCAATCTCCAAGAAACGCGCCAATGGACATTAGTCGTCACAGTTGTTGGTTATCCGAGGCCTCCGTTTCGGTTTATCGAGACTTACTTTGTGTGTTCCTTCAGTTGTGGACGGCCTTCCATAAAACTTTCCCGAGGAGTGTATTTGTGTTTTGTTGGCTTCTAATAGTGAGATACAGCTGTCCACCTCGGGCGACTAACGATTTCTATCCGACACGTTCTGTTGCTGATAATGAACCTGATGGGGACGCGAGCAGGTTGAATTTGTTGATTTGGAAGTGGGAAAGACAATTCTGCATTCCAGTTTCCCCTTACATTATATCTGCTCGATTTAATGGCACACAAATTAGAGAGCACCATTGCTAAGAAACCAGTTTTCCAAATTGCGACCAATGTGCGAGATCATTGCAAACCACCCGCTCCGTAGGATATTTTAATTGAAGAGGGGGAGGCGAAACTGTAGTTTTGACAACAACCGAGTGTAACGACCGTAGTAAAGGTGTAATGATTTCCTTCTTTTTTCTTTAGGCCAGGGCGGCAAACTATTAACAGTACAAAGGACTAGAACAGTTCAGTATGTAATGAAAATTTGCACGTTTTTTTTATATATATATAGGGCAATGCAAAATCTTATGGAACTATATTAATAATCGGTTTAGGTCTAATTACTTTATACAGAGACATGCTAAGATGATAAATCACCAATAGCAAAGCACGTGTCACAGTCAGCTTCCTGTAGGGGGTGTTGAAAAATTGTGGCTTTCAGAGATTCCAACTAAGGGAATGACGAAAATTTATCCGAGTGACGTAATTAAACTGTGTTCCACTGTTGCGACAAGGGGACCCTGGCGATAGGGGCCCGGTAAAAAAGCTAATGGGAAATATCCCCACCCATTGGTACAATATGTATAGGTGGGCGAAATGCCTAGTTCCTATGTTAAAAGATAAGCCAGTGAATCAAAGAGGCTTCCAAGAAGACGACCGCTCTGATACATGTCCCAAGGTGATTTAATTTGGGCCGGTCATGTTTCTCGCACAGGGGCCTGAATCTTCCACTGATAATACTGTCGTGGAGGTTATAAATTCCTGGTACGTCCTCACCCAATCAAACCCGTCCTTGTCGCGTTTCACGATTAGTAATCTAAGTATGCCGTACAGAGCTCCACTTTGGCGTCAGTTCTAATTCTGGTATATGATAAGTACTTTCATAATGTGCTGGAACGGATGCAATATTTAAATTTCTTGCCTGTGTAAAGCTTTAAATACTTATTGGATCCATTAGACGAGCAGAATGCTGGAAGATTTACACTTAGATGAAAAATTGACTCAAACGGTAAAAACGTCACTGAATAAAGACAGATGTGAAATCCCAAGAAATCCATATTTTGATTTTATCCTTTGCAATTTCAAAATAGAAAGGAATTATTTTATGCAAACTACTCAAGATGTCAAGTTCGATTATATTGCTTTGGGGTTTTTATCAATGAACAGCGAGACGACAGAAAACCTTGAAAGTTTCCCACATGCGTCCTATAATTTGTTCTGTACGCAAGTGTGTAAACAAACAGGTTTGATTTTCAAATAACGTGATCAAGAGAATATGTACATTGATATTGCACAAAAGATTTAAAAACTAAGAAAAATATGGCACAAACATTTAAAAAAATGCAGCAGTGCATTTGACACAGATGTGTAGCATGCAGCCTAAAATTTTTCCTGCCTGGATAGATTTAGTTACTACAGAAACCATCAATGCTCATTTGCGGAGCAATGTTAAAGGTAAATATTGCGTTTTGTCTTTCATAAATTGTTTATATTTTTAAACCAATATCCATAGGTACAGAATGATACAAATTTCAAACAGAAGCAGTACGGGAGCTTTCTTTTCACGAAATAATACTCTCACAGATAGAAACTCACTACTTGTTGCACAAAAACAATTTGTTCACCTAAACTGTCAAAACTTCTTATTATGCAACATCCATAACTCTAGTAATGCATAATAATTTAAGAAGATAAAGCTATCACTGGAGTTTATTGGTGATACTGGACAGTTTAATAATGGTTAAAAGTATTTCTTTTGTATGCCATGTTGGGGTATTTTAAAACACTAATATTTTTCTTTTATCGTGAGCTCTAAACCAACTTAAATGGAGCAAAAGAAACCTGTTAGGCTATGTTGTATGCTTGACTTTGTCAAAATGGATCGTCATTTCTCAGATAATTGCTTTTTAGAACGCTGTTTCCAGGATCAAGTAGCTGGTTACACGTCAAAAAGTTGAAACCTAGCGTGACCTTTACGCGGAGAAGGTTATATGTTATCAGTTACCATATGTACAATATAAACTAGTGTTTTGGAAGTAGAAATTTCCCTAATCAATTTTTCACCCGCTTTTTGATTGTATTAATATGCATAAGAAGTTTGAAATTTCCTAAACATCATGTGTTAAAAAATATTTTAATGTATGAATGCGTTCATAAAGTTGACCCACAATAGATCCAACTGCTATGCATTTTTCCTCAAATTTTGCCCAAAAGACTCTTAATAATATTTGTGTTACACTATCATCTGAGTCGTACGTGCATGTTACACCTTAGGCTCCACATGTACTTCTAATATCCTCCTCGTTCTACAAAACGAGTTAAGATCCATGTACAAGTATATAAAAGCCTTATTTAGAAGATCCGACTTTTCGCTAGTAATAGAATAGAGGATTAGACTAATTGAATGGAGAATTCGCAATTTTTGCAAGGCAGTTTTACTTGGATTCAAGATTCAGAGTAATCATAGTCTAGAAATCCCAACCCAGCGATTAGTCGATATATCGTTAGCGATAACAGCGTTCATATAATATGTACTAATACTAACCACTACGTGAAATGTACACAGTACTGTCACACACTGCCGGTCACAAGTCCTGCTCAAAACCAAGTACGTACTGTCGTGTGCCTGCTACGGTCGATCATGGTTTTGGCTCAAAGCTGGTATGGGTACAAGTACGGTCTGATTTCAAGTAACTATATTCACAATTGCAGGTTTCAGACTTACTAACTCACGGTTTCACCGTGAGTCTCACTGTTCCGGGTTTCATCTTACGGTAAAAATGCCAGATGACAAGGTGAAAATCGCTTTGGGGCAATACCAAAAAAGTCTCTTTGTTAATTCTAAGATAAGTGCTTTCCACCATTGCTTAACTCAAGTTATCATTGAATCGCAGATGTATTGTTTTCAGAAAAGTGACAAAAAAGATTTTCTGTGGGAGACACTGCATTCAGGCTATTATTTTGCATTTATCAATTTCTCCTAGATCTACATTCACATTCCAATTTGGAAGAAACACTTCTAATAATAACGTATGAGATTTGCTTAAATCTCCAGGTTTGAGATGTGATTTGATAGTTTTCTTGTTGGTTGGCAAGGGTGGCAAGTCTGAGGATTTTCGGGCCAGTAGCTCTGCAAGTGGATTTCGTGGTTCACTTAGCGAGATCAGGTTAGACCAAACTCAAATTTAGTGACCCATAGTAACTTTCAAAGTCCCACTGGCATCTGCCCTAGGGGTCCAGTACGGCTCTAGTAAGGTCTTGCTGTTTTACTTTATGAGTGTTAACTCTTCGCAATAAACGATATAGGCCTGTAGTCAAGGATGGTCAGACCCAAAAAATTACTATTGCCTTCTTACATTTTTAGACATCTTCCAACCCCTGAAAAATATTCCGTCATCTAGAAGCTATTTCGCTTCTTCAGTATCTTTACTGCGTGCAGGCCTGGGCCGATCCCGGCAATGTATTGTATGAAAATCTCCACACGTTGGTTCGTAACAATTAACTACAGGTAACTATTTTGAGCGTGGTCTTAGTAGAATTGACCAAAGGAGTAACCACGGAGAATAATCGTAGCATCACGTGCAATATAAGCCATGCAGTTTGTGATTTGAAATCTACTGAAGGTAATGGATGTGCGCTTCAACATTTTAGCACAACATAGCAGGCCAAACTTGGGGTTACTCTTCGTACTTTTTGAAATTTGTTAGTTCGTGTATGAAACGTAAGAACTATTTTTAATTCATGCCACACTGAAATGGGGGGGGGGGCAGGCCCTTCCCTATCAACCTTCAGCGTTTTCTCATTCCTCAAGAGTCCCATATCGTGACAACGTTCCGCTTCAAGTTTATTTGGAAGCTTGCATTGTTTAGTCAAGTCATTTACTTTTGACAAAATGGTAATCGCGATTGCCATTAGAGAAAACGATCGATTACAATTCAAGTCACATTTAGTGAAACTCTTGTTTTCCCCTTGTACCTCTTTTGCAAGGCGTCAGCGTTCCAGCTTGGCAGAAAATGAGGTATACTCTGCCATAAGAAGATTCCAAACGAGGCTGCATGTGCACTGTCCATGGTTGTGATTCCTGAAGGCCGAGACACCGCAAGACGCCACTCAGCGGAGCATAGCTTAGTATCAATACAGTGCCAGTAGATATTGCGGCTTTGAATAGTGTTTTTCAGGAATTTGTTCATTTTGGGTGACAAAAACCTTGTAAGAGTTCAATTTACTCTCGCATCACAAAAGGATTCATGCTCACAGTGTTTTGACGATTTCATGTGATTACATCATGCCAAGATGATCCCACACAACTGACGGTCATAAGAGTTGGCAATGAATAGGGAAAGTCTGGCAACGAATAGGGAGGATATGCCATTCACTGCCACTTCATTTTATGGCCTTCTCAAGGTTGACTGGTACTGGGTATTTTATGACACAGGGGTTTCTTCAAAAGAACTCATCTGTCAATAATATTATTGACAAAATCAGATTCTATGAAAAATTTTCACCTTTCTCGATATATTTTTTGTCAAATTTTACCTCCTAGAACGTTATAAATGATAGAAAAAAAGTAGACAATAAATCACAATAGCTAAACACCAGTTCGACAGCTATTAAACTTACTCCCTGCCGTCAAAAGAGTTGGCATCACAAAATTCTGTTGTTAGCAATGACTTGGTAAATAAGATGGAATATTTGTCAATAAGTCAATAGGTCAATAAAACTCACTTGGGGGAGTAGGTACAGCTAGGGAACACCTCATTTATGAGGTTTGCTTTATGACTAGATAGATTTATGGCTGAGGGGTATTTTATTGGTTTGTACGACTGTGTCTTCTGTGGGAACAACTTCCCATGATGCTACTATTGAGAACAAATATCGCACAACTCTAAATATGACCTAACTGAAAACGTCTACATACCAAATTAAGTATGCCAACTTGGTAAAAAGGACGTTTGCACAATACCAACAAACGTTGTGATAAATGTTAAGATAATATTAATGCCCTCAGTGCCCTTTTGTCTGTTTTTAATGATAAAAATGATCACATCGGCTCTCCTTTTCGTCCAACCTACTTCGATCTTGTCCTTTAAAAAGCCCTTTCGTCTCCATACTGTAAATTTTTTACGTACACTCCTTTGTTTATGTAACAAAGTATAAGACACGCGTTTGTTGTTCGCGACAATCTAAACATGATGCATTTATAACCAAAACAACGAGACATCGTTAGAGCATTAGCACTCAATAAATTTACTCATTCGGTTTATGTTTCACATCGAAGTACACTAATATGCAGATAATTTACGTTGTTTCAATGACTTGTATCCAATTTAACCATTATTTTATGTCTAGATTTACAGTCCTACAGTACACTTGTAATGATCCATCCAACTTTCTGCTCAGCTCATTATCGTGGGTGGAATCGATTTGTTTTTACATAAACTTCCCTACAGACTGGACGCCAGGTGTTAGCGTGTACGACATTTGGATGGAAAGAATATTAACACATAAGGAAAGGAAATGAATTAAATTTGAGATAAATACAGTTTAAGTTACTTGGGACCATATTCTTTGGAAATATCGATAAAATTCTATCCTAGCTTTTATGTAAAGACAGCATCTTTCTTCCTTCTGAGAATATATTTATGCTTTAAAAAGAGGACCGCTATTACAATGTTAAGGTCCTGTGCTACCTGTACATGAAGTCACATCTACAATATTGCGTTTACCCTTCGGCAGAACAACCTTCAAATGCTGCCCTAACCTTGGAAGCTAAATAGTTTCTCAGTTTAACTGGATTAATTTAATCAAGTAGAGACGATAAATTCAATCTCTAGCACCAAAATCCTATCAGCTAGGCCTCTCAATATCGGATGTCTGAGGTCAGTGGTCAGTGATATATGTGATGTTATGATCAGTATTCCATCGGTGACAACCACCCATCTTCATGCGATGGTATTTTTGTATTCTCCTTCCTGTAATTTCACTCAGGCTCATCAATACGTTTTTCCCAGGACATATATACCTTTGATTAATTGGTATTGTGTAGTAATCAGAAAAGCGACCAACTGTGAATTTCAATTCTTTTTACCCTCTCCAATTACATGTGGTAAAAGTCTTTGAACACCTCCTACTTTAGACAACAGGGGAAATCACTGAACTGCCATTAATACGCAGTGAAAATCAAAAGGTTTGCCACGTTAATGCGTTAAATGGCCTTATCTGTTCTTAAGATGGTTGGCTACTTTGACGACAGTATGTGGAATACGATATACACAAAGGTAAATCTACCAAGAATTTGGTATTACATTACATAAAGCAGAACTCTTGGTGGAACCAAGACAAATTCTGATGTGGTTAAAGTAACGGCTACTGCATTCTTTGTTATGGAAGCGTGTTATAATAAAATATCTTCCAGCGTTCCAAAATTCATTTGTTATATTATATATATATATATATATATTCCAAAAAGACGTATCGTATCAGGCACTACGAAAAATTCACAACAAAAACAGCACAAGAGGATTCAGTGTAATTTTCGGGGCAACATTGTACCCTTGAACACAACTCGTAAAAAAAAACTGAATCGTCGTGTGGAAGGTTGTCGTGTGTTGGATGTTTGTTTTGTTTTATATATATATATATATATATATATATATA
>WURT03553052.1:0-21052 GCA_009936505.3 Holothuria glaberrima | reverse complement strand
CGGTTTCAAATACAGTTCAAATACGGTGCAAGTCCTTCCCTTTAGTCGCCTCTTACGACAGGCGGGAAACACCGTGGACATATGCTACAACCCCAAGCCCACAGGGAGCTACAGCTTGATAGAGAACAGCAACTTGGCTTTGTGATATGGGATGAAATTTACGACGTCTACATAACCAGTGTACTCTGCCTACATGTTACTTGGTAAGGTTAACAGGGCTTATGCTATCTAGCCATTTGGAATGACACTGTTGAAGAAACTGGAGTGACTTTACAGCGCGCGTAGCGCGCCCAAAACTTAAAATTTTTTTAAAGAGAAACTGTTCCCTTGAGAGCAAAACATGTAAATCGTCGGGGAGACTAGTCACCGTAGGGGACTGCATACTTAATCGTATCGACTAAGACTCCCGACAAAACTGTAAAAATTCCCCTACGAGGGACAGCCTTCCCCGACAGGGGGGTATGGCCCCTGCCCCCTCTGGCGCCACCCTGTTGTAAATGTTGCCATAGAGGAACATCCGTTAGTAGTATTTAACGTAAGCCTGAGTGGAATTGATGAGAGACACACCCCTTCCCTTCAATAAATATACATTTTTCTATTTGTCACTAGGAGCGACATCATGTATGCGCTATTCCAGTGACAATAGGAAACCACTTGGAGCTTACAAAGTGGCGCCAATTATAACTTCTTTGCACATCTCGACTCTTCCCTGAAAAAATTTCCGCTCTGATTCCAAGCCATCTTACCCCTCCCCCTTCAATATACCTTGTCTGGCTACAGGCCTGACCCTATGGAATTGTACAGTAATAACAATGGGTTAGGATAATAGCTTTATACATCGACATTTAAAACACTCCTTGGAGCAACAATTACTTCTCATGACATCAATAATCTTAGAAACTCCACTTTTTAACTTTCTGAATATGAAGTTTTATTTATCAATTACTACACCAAATTCGGTTGAGTTATACATTTCCTTACTCTTAAAATCTGGCTTTATGCTTACAGATTTCACTTTGGTCTCATATTCTAACTAGGTCCTAGCTTTGCAGTAGTCCTGTACAAAGCATAATGCCTCCTCAAAGCCTCTGGTACAATACAAGGTCAGCAAGTCTCCGCCCAGATTTATAGTCTTTGATAAGTAGACGAAATCTGGTTAAGAGGCTGAGAGGCTCTCGTTAGTATGCACACTCGGTATGAATCATCTAGAAACCCCTTCCGATGGGTCTAGGGGTACGTTACTAGCACTAAGAACGGTCCAAAAAACTCCAAAAGGGCCGAGGACTTAATGCATTGGGACAGGTAACTATCGAAGCATATAGAATTTCCAGAACACATAATTCACAAATAACCATCACAATCCACACTTTTCTATATGATTCCATTACTTGTTTATCGTGTAAATAAAGTCCTCGTACTCTCTGAAATTCATGATACAAATACTAAAGTACCCTAATGGTTTTGTAAATATTCCATGTGTAATATCTATTGAAAAAGTGTGGAAGTGTTTGGAACTTACAAATGCTGCAAACGTATCATTCTTTCGAACATCCCTCTACGAAGAACCTTCAGGTTATTTCCAAGTAATGACCTAAGGGTGAGGTGGAAAATTTTCTTACACAAATAACTGTAGCAGGCTTAGGCTATAGTGCACACATGAATATGAATTGTTTTCGGAAACTCGTCAACGGAAAAACTTTTTGCAGGGTCGAATCATAAACTACTCCATCCTAATGGTTTTGTGTGTTGCCATCGGATAATGTGCCTTAGAAATGACGTTCTGTGCTATAGTGAAAAAGATTTGCTGTTATGATGTTACTTGCGGGCTACTGTTAATTTCACCCTTTTAGTAGCCACATTCTGGTATTTTGCCGAGGAAAAAACAGGGGAAACTGAATTTGATCAGTTACTTCTTAAGTTTATCATCTTATTTAGGGAAGGAAATACACACTGTACCTCATGTGGCTACAACCCTGAAACTGTTGAAAGTCATTTATTTAGGCCAACGATAAAAAACATGCAGTGTTGCTTTCTATTGGAACATTAGAGGAGAACTTACAGAAGCTCCACATTTGCAGGAAAGACTCCTCCTTCTATCTCCTCTATTTTGTTGGAATGTAAGTGCCTGAAAAAAAATATGTTGCTTGTGACGTTCATCATGTCATTAGACACATCGGACCTAGGCCTTTGTAATACTGCAATCCACTCCCCACCCTTTGAAATATTATGATTAATGCAATTCAATTACCAAGTATACTGCAGCTTTTTCTTCGAGGATAAGTTCATTCAAATTTGGTATACACGTAGACTGCTCAAAATGTACAACAAAAATAACAAAATATATTGCGAAAAAATATAAAAAAATATTTTGTAGCAAAATACATTGTTGGTAACTGTTATCTGCTGAAATTGGGCAGTGCTGATGAAGAGAACAGAACACGGTAAATACCACACTATTTTTGTAATAATAAATGCCACATGTTTGAAATCTATTGACATCTTGTTCTTTATCAGTTTATGAGCAAACTCAACTTACAATTCTTTCAAAAGTTCCAGCGAAGAAAAAGTTCCATTGCGAAGAAACGTTAGTTTGTTAAACGCGATTGCTCTGAAAATAGAAAATTGATGACAGGAAGGATTCATATCCACCTATTGGATTAAATCCAAAAGATTGTGTCAGTAAGCCTTAAGACCCGTCTAGTGATTAAATAAGGTGTCCCACACTCACAGTAACTATAGAAGTTTTTTCACCGACGTCACAATATCACGTGACTTCTTGGTTACCCGCCACCTGCCCGCCATGTTGGCCGTCAAACTTGCACTTGGCGACGGTGTACTGTACGTATGTAGAGTAGCTTACTGTGAGTATGATGGAGTTCAATATTGCAGTGGAAAATGTTGGAAGAAACCGAGTCCTTCTTTTGTCAAACATCACCAATAAGTTGGACGACAAACACAAGGAACATTACTTTAAAAAGTGAGATCAATTGGATCGAGGAACCGAAGATCCTTATTTAATTCTCAAGTCGATGTTCAATGATTTTGCGAAAGCTTCTAACGTTACACTTCCAAATTAAAAATATCCGGACATATTCTTTTATCTTGTAAATAAAACATCACATTTTACATAAGACTTTAAAGATATATAACTTGGACGCGTACAAATACTTTGTGGCTGGTTTTGTGAGAGAAATTCTGGTGTACCAAAATGCCTCGAAGTTGCATCTTTATTATCACTAGTAAGGTAAGACTAAATTAACTAAGACTCAGAGTAGTATACTTAAACAAGGGTCCGCCTTAAGGACATTATTTTGCATAGCAAAACTGCTATGCATTTTTTATGTCGTACAGCAAGTAACATTTTTTTTTAAATTTTTGTCTCGCTACTATGTTCATTTATATCGCAAACTGCGATGCGAGAACGGCTTTTGAGGACCCTGGTTATAACCCAACGCGAAGAGTGCACTGCAGTCTAGTATGTGGGGTTGGTGGCCAATTTTGTTGTCAAATCGCTGCAATCCACCTTGCTTTGCTTTCTTAATTTACAGGGATACGACAATAATGTAAGTAATTTTTTAGTTTCCTTTCGATTGTAAAACCCAACCGCGCAGCAAATTTTCCTCATTGTGAAATTATAGTGCGATTACAGCACTGTACTGCGGCACTACATAGCTAGTTTGACGGCCAACATGAACGGTGAGATGAATTCGGAAGTGTGATGAAGTCACGTGAAAAACCTCTATATGGTTTGGAGAGTTACGGTACCCAGTCTATCGATTGGAGACGGTTTCACACAAAAGCTTGATTTGATCATAACATATGAAGCGCGCCCAGGAGCAAAGTTTTTCTTTGTCTACTTAAAGTGATGTGTATCTGTTGTGCAATGATTAATGACGTTTTGCTGATGTGTAATCAAACACTCCAAAGGAATATATCGACACAGTTCTACAAGGACGGAGCCAGAGTACAACAATCTTATCATTGTAAGTCCCCCACCACCAACACAAGTGGGAGGGGGGCAACAATCCTGACAACGGACTAGACTCGGCTATAGGAACATTACTGGGGACAAATAACGCGACATTGTTTTAGAGGGTGACTATCATCAGGGGTGTCCATGAGAAACTTTTATTTCCAGAAGGTCACTAAGGGTGCAACAGTAAACAGGCCTACCGATTATTTGCGGAATTAATACATTATCCTGAAAACCCACGTTTTTGAAAACAGGGCACAAAATGAGTTGGAATAATGAGCACAGGAATAGTACTTATCGTAGGTATATTTGCAGCAAGTCAAACCCCCTGAATCCCCCTTGAAAAGTAAGGCTATACCGAATAGATAAACGATATCAGCGGCGCATCTCACAGGCTTGGTCAACTTCCCTTAAAACTACGTGGTAGTGGACTCAGTAGTATCAACTTACGAACCGGTGAGTTAAATATCCCGACACTGGAGCTCAAGGTAAATGATAGGTTAAATATGCGATAGTGTCGTCCATGTGCTTTAAAAATAGCATAAGTTAATTGTACCTCGGGTTGGACCAAATGGCATAGAATGGATCGAGAGCCAATTTTATCCGAACCGCAAGGCAATTCATAAATTCAAATTTAGCATCACTTGAAAGGTAATTAACAAAAATCTTTTAGCTTATGATTCCCATCATTTATTCTGCTTTACATAACACCTTATCAATTCCTCTGCATCTGATTGGAGGATCGTCACATGCCATGGGTTATTCGGTACTGCACCAGGTACACATATTAACCTACGGCGGTGACGTCAACCATGGGGGTACGTACAATCAAATTTTGACCAAAATCTATAATTTAGGAAGTTAGGTGTTATATAAAACAAACAATGATTTTTTTCCATTCGTGCAATAGTATGTATAATTTCATTTGTTGAAAGTTTGGACGTTCTATTCAATCTTTCATCTCATGAAGTTATGCATACTATCGCACTCATAAACATTCATTATTTGTATATTAGCCCACTGTTCTCATCATTTATCACGCATATACCACTTTCAAATTCCGCATATTTAACGTAAAACTGTTGCGAAAAACTACCAGTATATACTACTAAAACCCTAATATGCACACAATATCACGCCCACTGTTTCGTAAGACATAAACCAGGTGTAGAATCATAGTACTTCTAGTTGTCAGGTTGTAGGCTACATAGCATTGAACATAATTGAACTATTACATGTATAAGTCTGTCTATTAATGGACGAAACTCTGAGAGGGCACAGTATTCATTTCGGTAAATTATGGGAGTGGGGTGGGAGTAAAGCTGTCCCTCCGAAGAGTGAGCTAAACTTTAAAAAGTAGGTAATTTTGAAAATAATTTAAAGTGAAGAAATATAAAGTTGGTTCCAAACCAACAGTTTTTTTTTGACACACGCTTTGCGCGCACTTTGCGTCATTATTACTTCATACATTTATAAAAAAATTGTCATACCAGGGAGCTCTTAGAGTGGCAGCACCCTGGTCATATTGTGATACCCCTGGTCTTCGTAGCCTTGCACAGTCAATGCCATTTAAATAAAGTGAATGACATTCTATTGCCTACAAATCTGCATAATCTCGATAGCTTTCGGGGAATCGCACTAGTTTCTTACCTGGGCTTCTCCGTTAGAACCCACCAGCTATATTTGGGGCGGGCCCCTTGGCCTGTGCTCAATGGAAAGCTTGTTGCGCTCTCACTATCTGCTGCAAGCTAGTGGATTATGAATTTCAAAACGGTCCGTCAGAGTAAAAGGGTTCCCATCCCTGGTTTAGAGGGACCATCCTCTCGATGATGGTGGTAATTGTACATTTCAATTAAATGTCATCAGAATACTGCAATATCAATTGTACTCCCAGCAATCTTAACATGCAATCTGAGTATGTATCCGATTGCATACAAAATATGGTCCTTTATAAGTTCGTTTTATTCATCATAGGTGTTACTGAGCAGAATTAGATGCGTGATTAAAATGATGAAGAGAGGCGTTTGAAAATACCGAATGTAAAATTACCTTTCTTTGAACATGGGAGGCAATGAGACGAACATTGCTATCTGAAAAAGATGCTTACTTGTATTACATGATGACGAGTGTTGTTCAGTATTGCCATTTATGATATTTCTGCAACATAATTATACTCGGCGTAGCACGCCTTCAGTTTAGGATTTTGTCAGTTTTTACTCGTTAGATTTACATAAACAGAAGGTGATAAATACAAACTATCTCATCACATGTTTACAAGGTACCGATCTATGATTAATCAATACAAATTACTCAAAACTGATTAATGAGATGCATATTACCTTTGTAGAGCAAAATGGTTCCATAGAAAGGTAACACTTTTGAATTCACAAATTATTAGCCAGTCAACTGTCTTTTAAAGGGCTGAGAAAGGACTAGAAGGATGGCCCTTGATCAATGAAGCTGATTGGTGGGAGGTACTCGGACATTTGTTGAACAGTTGAAAATAAAGGAAATGCTTAACTTGGTAAAGTATGTTGAAACATTGACCTGCTTGGGTGAGGAATAGAGCCCTTATATATACTTGCCTAATAACAGTTAGTTGTTATATACTCACAATACAAGAAGGTTCTCAAAGTGCAGGAAGTCAAATGGACTGATGTATTTGATATTCAGGTACTGGAATGTTCTGTGAATAAAAAGTTGAAGATCTAATACATACAGACAATGGACTGATCGTTATATTGTTTTAACTTTTTCTTCATTAGGCCTATGAACTGGTTTATTTAATTAAGTAAGGTCACTTTTAACCATCTTGACAATAATATAAGTACCAATTGTGAATTATTTTCATTTAGCCTATGCAATCACGTAACTCCGTCTGTTTGTGTAGTAGCCTACTTCCATGAAACTGGGCGGTAAAACCTCATCCAACTCTAACTCCATGATGCAAGTTAACACATCACTTCCAATACTTATGATAATAGAGCAGGGAGGCTCCATTATGATGAATAAAACCAATACGGCTACTGATGTCTGCATTTCGCAACACACTCTGTGCCAATAGAGTCACCCACATGCAAGAAGGGATTGTAGACTACATGAAATCTAGAAAAGCTTGAAGTAAGTAAAGCTTGAATTTATTTTGTACACACAGGTTTGTTTGGAGAGCATCTAAGTATGATGCTCCATGGTCCAAGTTTGAAGCTGCATGGTCCAAGTATGGAGCTCCATGGTCTAAGTATGGAGCTCCATGGTCTAAGTATAGAGCTCCATGGTCAAAGAATGGAGCTCCATGGTCTAGGAATGGAGCTCCATGGTCTAAGAATGTAGCTCCATGGTCCAAGTGTGGAGCTCCATGGTCCAAGCATGGAGCTCCATGGTCCAATCATGGAGCTCCATGGTCCAAGTATGGAGCTCCATGGCCTAAGAATGGAGCTCCATGGTCCAAGTTTGAAGCTGCATGGTCCAAGTATGGAGCTCCATGGTCTAAGTATAGAGCTCCATGGTCTAAGTATAGAGCTCCATGTTCCAAGTATGGAACTCCATGGTCTAAGAATGGAGCTCCATGGTCTAAGAATGGAACTCCATGGTCAAAGTATGGAGCTCCATGGTCCAAGCATGGAGCTCAATGGTCCAAGTATGGAGCTCCATGGCCTAAGAATGGAGCTCCATGGTCCAAGTTTAGAGCTCCATGGTCCAAGTATGGAGCTCCATGGTCCAAGTATGGAGCTCCATGTTCCAAGTATGGAGCTCCATGGTCCAAGTATGGAACTCCATGGTCCGAGTATGGAGCTCAATGGCCTAAGAATGGAGCTCCGTGGTCTAAGTATGTAGCTCCATGGTCTAACAATGGAGCTCCATGGTCTAAGAATGGAGCTCCATGGTCCAAATATGGAGCTCCATTTTCCAAGTATGGAGCTCCATGGTCTAAGAATGGAGCCCCATGGCCTAAAAATGGAGCTCCATGGTCCAAAAATGGAGCTCCAGGGTCCAAGTATGGAGCTCCATGGCCTAAGAATGGAGCTCCATGGTCCAAGCATCGAGCTCTATGGTCTTAGAATGGAGCTCCATGGTCTAAGAATGGAGCTCCATGGCCTAAGAATGGAGCTCCATGGTCCAAGCATCGAGCTCCATGGTCTTAGAATGGAGCTCCATGGTCTAAGAATTGAGCTCCATGGTCTAAAAATGGAACTCCATGGTCTAAGAATGGAGCTCCATGACCTAAGAATGGAACTCCATGGTCTAAGAATGGAACTTCATAGTCTAAGTATGGAGCTCCATGGTCCAAGTATGGAGCTCTATGGTCCAAGTATGGAGCTCCATGATCTAGAAATGGAGCTCCATGGTCCAAGTATGGAGCTCCATGGTCAAAGAATGGAGCTCCTTGGTCTAAGAATGGAGCTCCAAGGTCTAAGAATGGAGCTCCATGGTCGAAGCATGGAGCTCCATGGTCCAAGTATGGAGCTCCATGGCCTAAGAATGGAGCTCCATGGTCCAAGTTTAGAGCTCCATGGTCCAAGTATGGAGCTCCATGGTCCAAGTATGGAGCTCCATGTTCCAAGTATGGAGCTCCATGGTCCAAGTATGGAACTCCATGGTCCGAGTATGGAGCTCAATGGCCTAAGAATGGAGCTCCGTGGTCTAAGTATGTAGCTCCATGGTCTAACAATGGAGCTCCATGGTCTAAGAATGGAGCTCCATGGTCCAAATATGGAGCTCCATTTTCCAAGTATGGAGCTCCATGGTCTAAGAATGGAGCCCCATGGCCTAAAAATGGAGCTCCATGGTCCAAAAATGGAGCTCCAGGGTCCAAGTATGGAGCTCCATGGCCTAAGAATGGAGCTCCATGGTCCAAGCATCGAGCTCTATGGTCTTAGAATGGAGCTCCATGGTCTAAGAATGGAGCTCCATGGCCTAAGAATGGAGCTCCATGGTCCAAGCATCGAGCTCCATGGTCTTAGAATGGAGCTCCATGGTCTAAGAATTGAGCTCCATGGTCTAAAAATGGAACTCCATGGTCTAAGAATGGAGCTCCATGACCTAAGAATGGAACTCCATGGTCTAAGAATGGAACTTCATAGTCTAAGTATGGAGCTCCATGGTCCAAGTATGGAGCTCTATGGTCCAAGTATGGAGCTCCATGATCTAGAAATGGAGCTCCATGGTCCAAGTATGGAGCTCCATGGTCAAAGAATGGAGCTCCTTGGTCTAAGAATGGAGCTCCAAGGTCTAAGAATGGAGCTCCATGGTCGAAGCATGGAGCTCCATGGTCCAAGTATGGAGCTCCATGGCCTAAGAATGGAGCTCCATGGTCCAACTTTAGAGCTCCATGGTCCAAGTATGGAGCTTCATGGTCAAAGAATTGAGCTCCATGGTCTAACAATTGAGCTCCATGGTCTAAGAATGGAGCACCATGGTCCAAGTGTGGAGCTCCATGGTCCAAGCATGGAGCTCCATGGTCCAAGTATGAAGCTCCATTGTCCAAGTAATGTCTTCTTTTTCCTTATGGTATTAATGTGCGACTAAAATCTTTAATTGTTCCGTTGCAGAGGTAAACAATCTCATTTTATCCTATTTATTTGATATAGTCGATTGCGAAGTAAGGATGTGATGTCCTTGTGCAACCAGGGCCGTAGTGCCACCAAACCATGTTGTTATGGCTCGAGTTAATGACGTGACTCGAGTCATTTACAATTGTGTAGCTGATGTACATCGCGTTGTCTAAGTAAAATTACATACTTTAAAGTTATACGACTGAGCGATAAACTTGATACCCCGTTCAAGCAGGGAGTGTCAATTAGCAACTCCCTGGTTCAAGACAAGCTAAGGCCATGCATGCAGGTGATTACAGCCTGTCACTTACATTCATATTGCCCATCCACATCAGGATCCACCAGTAAGTTTCATCGGGGCTAGATTAGGATTCCTGCATAATACAACTGAAATACCACAAGCAGGCTCGTATGCAGGAATTTTGAACCCAGGGGGCACGACTTGGGCCGATAATATAAGTGGAGCCCCATTCTAGTTGGCGCCGAGCGTACCGAGAAAGTTTTGCTTTCCATACCTCCCACATGGCCGGAAATGGCCCTTTCCATGCTTGACAGTGGTCCCTTAAACTTTCCCTTTAACAGTTTTGTTTGAAGAAACAGAAGATTCAAGACTATTTTGAACACATATTTCATCTTCGGTTATCATGACTAGCACATTCCCTGTGAATCGCTGCTGGGAACTCAATTGTGATTACCAAAATGATATATATATATATATATATATAATATAATTCGCAAACTGACAAATTAGTGGGTATGCACTCCATGGTTCATAAACAAATTATGAAAATTTCCAACAACACATGAGGTTCCAAAATGAAGACTGTTTAGCCACGACCTACAAAGCATGGGAGTTGCCGTTTCAGGTAATCTAAAGATACATTCTTGCCAACAAGAATCTTCATAAGATACGCGATGGTTGTGGTTCAGTGTTTTCCACAGCTTTGTCATACCTTTCTCTGTTATGTATAACACTCCGGTCAGAACCGTAGCCATAGGGGGCAAGAGGAAGAAGCCGCCTGAAAATTTTTCGCCCCTAGAAAGTTGCAATTTGCCATCGACTTAATACATTTTACGCATTTGGCCCCCTGAAAAATTTTTTCGCCCCCTGGAAGTCATTTCGCCCGTTTCAGTACCTTGTCTGCCTACAGGCCTGACTCCGGTTTTTTAAGTTTCCGAAATGTTCAAGACTAATGACATGTTGGAAGATGACTTCACTTAAATTAGCTAAGTTACTTATTTTTAGAAATTTATAATGGCCAAGTTTATTTAGAAAAAACATCATCATACGTACCCAGAAATAACGTGCCGGAGAAAATAGGAAGTATCGTTACCAAGGGCTTCAGACCAAGTTAATTCCACATCTGGTAGGTTAGCCTTACCTAGAAGCACACTGTATAGTATGCAAAAAAATAAGAGCCGTTGGTGAAATCCGCGAGTAACGCCCCCTCCTCATTTTTAAAACCAGGGAAACCAGTGATTAAATGATTGATTGCCGTAAACATACACTGCAAATACTATAATCCTACGAAATATAACATTTGACTGTCTCCGAATGGCACTGAATGCTTCGTTACAATGCAGAACTTACGCAAGTTTCAAAATTTTAGGTTACTGAATCTGATACAGAAATCAGTTTCTTATAGCTGGACATATCAAGGAGGCAAACGGGTGTAATTGATGCTTGATCACATGGGTTACAAAACCATTAAAATAATTTACAGATTTATATGCCTTGCATTAAGTTAATAAGAATTTACTTCCCATAACTTCTTACGTGTTTTAACATACTATCAGTGGCGTCGTCAGACTTTCTGAAGTGAGGGAAAGAGGGAAAGGTTAACTTTCCACTGAAACGGCACAACAAAATGAAGAACTGAGCGTTGCTGGAGGCGTCGTTGTAATGGGAAGCTATCCTCTGTAGGCGTGGGGCCCATGGGCCCACCGAAGGGACCCTGGTGAGGTTTAGGAACAACACTCTAGTGGGGTCTAGGGGGTGAAGCCCTGGAGGCTCTGGGGTATGCTCATTAGAATGAATCATTTAACTATCTTCAAATGGCATTAGATGCGCACAATGCAGACTACAAAAAATAAAAATCACAGTTTGACCATATTTGTTAGCCATTCTGTCAAAAACGGTTGGGGGGGGTGGCCAAGACGGATCATTTTAAGGTTTGCACTAGGCTTGAGAACGATGATTTCACTTATGTTGCCCAACAGGAATTAATGTAGAGACAACTTGTCTACAATCCTAGACAAAAATGATGGAACAATTTTGTTCAAATGTAGCAACTACTTAGATTTGCTGGTCTTCCAAAAGTTCCCTCCCCCAGATCAGTGTCGTCCGAAACAGAAGATATTTCAAATTTAAAGCGTTTCAACATTGAATGAGGGAGCGGGGTCCTGTATTTTTGTCTAGGATTGTACGTATACCCTTAGTATGCGAATGAGGGAAAGCCATCACATTGGAACATCGATGGTGCATCTGCGACTGCTGATCCTGGGCTAGCCAAGAAAATTTGGAAAAAGACGCTCTTGAATGTGGTTTACTTGGATTTGGGGTGCTTTAATATTATAATTTGACAAATATGTTTCCTGCATCTTCTTCAGCAACAATGAAATTTGGTGGCTAGTGTCTACTGGGACCACCCACTGGCATCTATGAAAACTTCATTCAAGCACCTGGTCTCTTTTTAGGTATCACAACTTTGTGATTCCTGGAGTGGTGCTTGACTCCGCCTCGTTGAGGATTCAGGAGATCAAAGTTCACGGCGTCGGAATTTTAAAATGAATGGAAACTAGTCTATAAGATGAAGCTATTTCATTATCCCCATATTCATTAGATACGCGGTAAAAAGGCCCAGAAATAGTAATGATTAGTTTTCGAACATAAAATCTGACTAAAAGATAATAGGATATTATTTTGAAGGGAGAGGATTCATGGCAGCAGTAGTCCCACAGCTGTTGAAAACAGATGTTGTAAAGATAGCTATGGATTACATCTACCAATAAAGGAGTGCTTCACATGGTTCACCAAAAATATGAGCGCAAAGCGCTCCTCAAAATTGTATCTTTGAGAAAATTTTGTGCAGTTTTAGCCTCATGATTGATTCATAAAGTGACAGTGGGTCCTCCTTGTTATATCGATTTTCAAACGGTGTGTTTGTACATATTTTGTAGTAGACCCAAAATCTCATGGGGGGGGGGGCACAGCCAATGGTTGGGAGCAGATGCCCCTGGAACCTAATAGCTACACTTCTAAAAGTCGTTGTATAGATGTCTTGTCGCGGATCAGAGAAAGTCGAAGTTAATGTCAATTATGTATACAGCGGAAATGTGAAATACACGTACATGCCTAATTTAGGGTACTCATGTAACCATGAACCAGTATTAACAGGATTAATAAACTGGAATAGCGTACGACAAGTTTACCAAGCGTCATCAATCACAAGACATGCCTCAGTAACAAGCTTCCTGGGTAAATCTAATCAGTTACTCAAAGTTTAAGGAATTTAACTATATAACCATATAACATTGTAGATTTGACAGTTAAGACTCATGCTCTAGAATCTATATTTTGGTTGGTAGAAATCAAGTAAGGACCTCTGTTTTAATTCCGCCAGGAACAGATAAGAAGACTACGGCAAAAAGGATGCTCGTTTCTGGGAAGTCAAAACAGCCTGGCCCGTAACTTACCTCTGCCCCACATATCATACGTACCAACCCTGTGATTACAACTCCCTGGTGATACTTACACGATTTTTACGTTAGGAATTTGTTTTCTCACATCTGACATCACATCGTATGTCCATGGGTAGTAGCTTTCGCATGTAAGTTCAAGTCGTGAGCAAACACTGCAATTGGCTGGACACGAGTCTAATCAAACGGAAAACCAAATGTTTGTCAATAACCTTGTAGCAGATATCAGTACCAATATGTGGCCAACTAGTATCAGTGGTTTATCTATTAAACTTTGAGCTGATAAAATTACACCGAAAACTTTAAAAATATGTACAGATTGAAAATTTCATAATAGCTAACACAAAGATGGTTTTTCCTAACTGATTAGCTCATTCGAGTAAAGAAGAGGGTGGGATGTACGTAGGCCATATAGTCCGTTTCTCAGTTTTAGATCCAGATTAGATCAATCCTTGGCAAGGCACTTGGGCAGGTTTCAACGTGCGGGGTTTGCCATTAAATCAGTCACATCTGAGAATACAGGGCTCATTTAAAATGAGAGGCATTACCCCTGAATGCCTTCGAAGCCTTGAAGTGACTAAAAGGAGTGATACTTCACTAGATTTTGCTTAAATGAACATTTAAGTTCATATAATTTTCAATTGTCTTTTTGACGTTTTTTTTTTCGTCAGTTGGCATTTTCTGCTGGTGTTTTCCTCCCATACCGGTTTAATTTGTTATCTTCTCCTGAGTCTTGTTTCATGAAGAGTCACGCTCGATCGTAAGTTTGACATATCGTCGAACAGGCATACGAAACCATATTAACCATCGAGTGCAATCCTTCATATGTACCGAGATTTCCGTACCATTGTTGAGCGGTTTGAGCCATGTCGAGTTTGCAATAGTAGCCCCAAGAAATCTTTCAACTATTGGTTTTAACAAATGTACTCTTGTGGAAGCTTACTCAAAAATCCATTGTATAGGACAAAAATCAGGTAATGAAGAAACCAAGGAAATTTACTCAAAGGTATCCAAATTCGCTTTTGTGTATCAGCTGAATCCAGCTACGTCGCTACCAATAAAAATAATATATTGATCTTACCACGGCATTGGAACTCGTCTGAGTTATGAGGGCAGTTAAACCTGCCATTACATATGTCATGATGTTCAATGCACACTGTGGGATCCTCGGCACAGTAGAGCATTCCTTTACTTAAACATTCTGGGGTTTGAGGGACATCTGGAAAGAAAATTACAAAATAAAAGTCTCTAGATCCATTTACACCATGCAGTAGTCACGAAAAAGATTCCTTTAAATCGGTTTAAGTACAAGCAGGAGTGAATGCAGTCCATGAAATTAAACGTGTTGGGACAAAAGCACCAAAGATGAAGGACCAGAATCCTTCGGGGGTAGCATTTGGTTTTTGGCCCCTCGGTATCCAACCGAATGGACTTTTGGAAAATGGTATGGACCAAAGATAAATACTTTTTTGAAAAGGCGGCGATTTGTTCTCAATATTGGGGGACATGAGCAAATTTTCAAATAATTTACTGTGTGAAAAATCAAAGTCAATGGACGATTTCTAAAATATTGGGGGACATGTCCTCCTGTCCCAAGGGATCGCCGTCCATGTTGTTCTGTCTTATTGCCTACTAATGATATTTGAAAAAAAAGAAGTAACTGTTGCCATTAGTTCTACTAAAGAAATCCCTCACAAGATACAGCTCCGTAAGAAGGCAAAGAGTTGATTTAAGGATTAGACCTAAGTGTTATGATCTATAGAACCATTATTATAAATTAAGTTTTAATGAATAGATGGCAGTTTTCAATCAACGATGAACACAGTACATGTGTATGATACGCTTTTGATGTTAATAGACAGATCACAGTCCACTCTTTCTCAACTGAATTATTGCCGGCCTCGATATGGTTTAATGAATACAAATCTATCTTTCTTATTTAATAATTGGAAACTGAGACCGCAGAGTGTCTGCAAGATCATTTATTTTTTACATGTATATTAGGGAATATAAACAAGTATCTGTTTCTTGGCAGATTGTCCGTGTGACCTTCACGCATGAATATCTTCCACATTACTTCTACAGCTTCAAATGAGACGTAGGCTGTAAAGCTACTTTAATCTGACAAGCTTATAGATCATTCCTTTTTAAGTCAAGCATGAAGGGCCCAATCTCAAAGACATGTTTGATATTATATTTTGTATTGCTTGTCTTTGATTATGTTTGCAACGAATTCTTCATCATGAAAACTTACAAATTTATTAGCGCAGGAATCTACTTCTGAAGTGTCAGTCAGTATATTTATGGTGAAGGAGAGGGACGTAGCAATTATAAGAACAGTACCAGTATGCCTTGGAGGTCGTAGAGAATAGTTCAAAGAATCTACGAGAGGGTGTTTTTATCTCAAATGGTCGAATAATTCCATTACCGTTTATATTGAAAAGAATATATACTTCATTTCTAACTTAGTTAATAAAGTTACGTAATTTGAAAACAAGTAGAGTTTTATTACAGATTACCCAAATTTAAGCGCTCTACAGGAACCTTCAAAGGGACAATGATTCTCTAGGTACAAGATCACCATTTCAGGTGATCCTCTTTACATTCTGAGGCCATAGTTGCCTGCTCTGATCACAAATGAACGATGCATGTTTACCAGACTTTGTGACGTACACACTAAAAGTTACGAGTATGGTAAGGTTTCGAGTGGAGTGAAATTCACAGTGCTTAATACAAGTCTTTGTGAAGCATTGAAGCATATTGGAGAGAAGTGCTCTTTATTTTGAGTAGAATTGACTACATCTATCTCCTTAGAGTTATCAAAACTTAATGTGAAATGTTTCCGAAAGTCCGTTATTTGAGGATTCCCATGGAATTTTCTTCCCCGAACTGGCAACATTTGAGTCGCAAACACATTTTACTTCTCTACTTCCTCATCTACTGGATGATTTTAACAGAAAGAAAATTGTACGTATTGCGTAATGATTAGAAGAGCTTTCTGAAATGGCAACCACCAAAAGTAAAATAACAGCAAATTTAGGCTAATGCCTGAAAATAAATAACCTCTCAAATGGGTAAATAACAAAGCGTTTGGCTCAGCTTGTCGCTGAAGTTACTCTCGGAGGCAGACCAGAAAGGCGGAAGCCGATCAGAGCTCCTACGTAGACTAGGAGAAAAGTGTCAAAAGGTGACATTGACTCCAAGTGCTGTACCAGTCGAGGGATAGATGTACTCATAAGAATTACAGTCGATATTAAAATGCACGAACCTACAGTTGTTTTTCCAGGTCAGCACCTGGCGACTAAATAAGTATTCCTTTCGGGAAACCAAACATGTGCCCTAACCTGCATTCTGATAAACATGTTTGTTTCTTTCGTTTGATGGTCGCTAGTTTTGATGAACAGTAATTTTTTTCTCTAATACCATCATTTGTATGTAAACTAGTTCGTTTGAATGTAAATTTGTTGATGAGTTAATATGTACATGTGAGAAACAAATTGAATTGACATGAACTTGACAAACCTTCTCCCCATAGGCCTAATTTTATAATGTTAATAACCAATAATGCATGCTAGGTTAGGTCGATGCTGAGTAGATTCGCCTGCACCTAATGAAAGAGACTCCTAATCAGTAATACAAAGGAAAACACAAAACAATCAAGTATTTAGGCAAATTGGAGGAATAACCCCTCCCTGGACATGTCAGACATACCTCCTTCATCATATTGTGCCTAGTAAGGTTCTAAAAGGAGATTAATGACATGGTTTATAGTGTAGGTTGTAGGCCGATAAGGCCGGGTAAGTTGTACTGATACTTTTTTTTTTTATATTGATTGGATGTTATCCCAAAAATCAAGTAGAAACATATATATATATATAAACATATATATATGTATGTATATATACATATATATAGCGCTACATTTATAGTTTATGCATTTGTTTCAAGGATTGCATATAAAGTGCATGTTACCACTCCAATCTAACATTTAGAAAATTAATCTGATTTTAATTGACATAGCTGACATATTTCTCTACCTTCAAAAATCTCTAAATTCACAAAGAAAAGAAGATAAGGTGGGTCTTATAGACTTAAGTCTGCATTTATATGTATGCAATGTATTACAGCAATGTAATTTCGTGCGACAATGTCTGTACTATATCCATGGCAACCTAAAATTAGACATTTATTAGAGTAGTAAAATTTCTTTGACAACTTTTCTTAATGTCTAAGAATTAAGTTGATTAATTAGATGCTTACAGACAGGGCACATGCAAAACAGATGTAATTTTTTTCTTTTTCTTGCCAACAAAACGTGCAAAGATCGTTGTGTTTGATTCCAATACGTCCAATTCTGTACATAAGAAAATATTGACAATTTGATATTAGAACCACTCTAGCATAACATGAGTTATACATCTAAAGCTCAAATTGTTAAAAGATTTCCTTTCCTCACTTGTAATGGATGTGTTAAGTACATCATTTTACTTTTCTCTTACAGGGATATTAAAACTGACAAAGGGGTTCACAATAATGCCATAAAATTCCCGACAGCCTTTATCAGACTTTAATAAAAACAACATATATTGGAGGCCTAATGCATGGGAGTTTTTTGACAAATCTGGAAAGAGTGGTTAGCTAATAAAATAGTTCTTCGAAGACCCCAAAATGTAAGAAAATCAATTTCCACCCAAAGGGATCACGTATGATCTCATAGTCAAAAAAAAATTCCCCGTCATCAAAAGAGTCATTTACGAAATAGAACTTTCGGTTGCAAAAAGCAAGGATATTTACAAGGTGTCTATCCATTTAAAATAAATGATCGTTCCATACTCTTTGGTTCAAGAATTTTGTTGGTGTATTTATTTTTGATATTCTTATTGAGACTAACCAAGCAGCTAGCACATCAACCCAGAAAGGGTTTTTCATTATTTTTATGAACCTTGCAATTAAAAGTACATACTTTTATCAAATAAATGTTCTATATCTCTATGCATATAATAGAACAGAGTACACCAATCATTACTTCCATGATAAAGCCGCCGAATCCATGAGATCTTTTTGCGAATTAATGAATGCATTCACATTGACCTTCTTCTTAACATGCACCACCTTCTTCATAAGAATTACAGAATTGAGTTCTTTTTTCTTTATCTAGCTTTTCATTCCATACAAACTTAAGCAGTAAACGTTGTAAATTTGTAACAAAAGATTCGTCCGGATTCGAGAGAGACATCAAAAGGTGTGTTAATTTTGAGAGGGCGAGTAATTTAACTACATTGACTCTACCCAAAACCCTCAGCTGGCGCTTCGACCAATGTCTTAAAATTACTTTTATACTTAAAACTTAGATAAAACACTATAAATAAGTAAAATAAACTAAAAATAAGCTAAACTTTAAAACTAAGACTTTGTTAGTTTAAGTCAACCATTGAGTTTAAATTCGTATTAAATGTGAAGCCAAGAATACTAACACTATCCTTGACCCAATTTAAATTACACCTCTGCAAATAGGGGTATCATTCCTATTGCAACCAATCCAGACAGCATTTGTCTTTTCTATATTTACTTTTAACCCAGAGACATAATAAAAAATCATCTAGGAGTTTCAAACTTTTAGAAAGAGAGGTTTTTGATCCATCCAGAATGATAACTGTATCGTCAGCGTTCTGACTAATTTTTAAATGTATGTCCCTAACTTTAATCCCCTCTACTAAACTGTCATTTTTAAAAAGGAATGCCTAAAACTTCCACGCAAAGAAGAAATAAGTAAGAAGATAACCAATCTCCTTGTCGACAGCCTCTTTGCACCTCAAAAAAGGACTTAAATGACCATTGACTAACATACAGGCTGTACTAATTGTCAAGAAAAGCCTTAGCCACCAAAGGAACAAAGTTGTGGCTTTTTAACACATTGTACAAAAAATGATTGTTCTAAAGAGTCAAAAGGTTTTTCAAAATCCACGGAGTCGAAAAGCCGAGGAAGGTTATTTGATTCATTGGCAGCATTCTCGGTCGTTCCAAATTTGACAGTGCTTCTGAGGCTTTGAAAGAGCTACATATCTTGACTATCAAAGCTCGTATTGAGTATAAGATTCTCGTTCTTGTGTTTAAATGTCTTCACAATTTAGCTCCAGCTTATTTATCTGTGTTGCTTGAATTAAAATCCTGCTCTTATTCTACTAGATCCTCGGAGGGCTTACTTCTCAAAGTTTCCTTTACTAGTCGCAAATCCTTTGCGGATCGTTCTTTTAGCGTCGCTGGCCCTAAGCTTTGGAATGCCTTACCGATCGATATTAGACAGTCTTCGACCATTGTTTCTTTTAAAAGTGCTTTAAAAAGCTTATCTTTTCATTAGATCGTTTTCTTGAATCTTGTTTTTGTACAGCGCCATTGAGTGTGGTTACACAGGAATGTGCGCTATATTAAGTTTTTTAACCTTAACCTTAACCTTATTAGATCGTGCAGTAGCCTGTTGTTTTCTCCAGTAAACTTTCTTTTTAGGCAGTTAAGAATCCTTTTTGATCATAAGCAATAAGGCTGCTTAGAATTTTCTTCATTCTGTTAGCGACACAACTTGAAGCAAGTTTGGAAACAACAGGTAGTAACGTAATTCGTCGTCAATGCTTCAAATACCTTTTATCTTTGTACTTATTTTGGCTTCGGAATAAATGTGATGATGCCCCGAGATAGTGTGATTGAGAGTGAAGCTGTTTCGTAGCAATTATTTAAAGCCCTACGAATATAGTCCCTTAAGTCATTCCAAAAGTATTTTAAAAACTCCATGGGATAACCGTCAGACCAGGAGACTTATTGTTTGACTTACTTTAAAGTGCAAAAACATTTCTTCGTTTTGAAGGTCTCCTTCTAAACTCTGAGCATCGTTTTTACTTAAAATATTTACTTTACAGCAATTAAAAATATTCTGCAGGTTGCAGGGAACATATGAGTTTTACCTTAAGAAAAGATTTTTACAGAATGCTTTGATTTCATTTAGAATCTCATTTTGGTCATGGATAGTACCTCTTGGAGTAATTAATTGCGTGATACGTTTGTTAGCAAAATTCTCTTTTCTCAAAATAGGAAATAGTGTGAAGGCTTCTGTCCTATGGCATACCATCGGGCCCGCCACCTAAGTCGCACCCGTTCTAAAGTTTGTTGTCTAATTGTTTCAAGCAAATTTTTCTTTTTATACAAACTATTCATCAAAGACTCTTCTGTAAGATCTTTTTTTCATTTCCTCAGTTTCATCGATACATTTTTGCTCTTTATGGAATAGCTTTTTCTATTTCCATGAAGAGTATGATATAGATTTCCCACAAATATTCATGAGCAAAATTTCTAACAGAAGTGACTCAGAAATTTTAAACTGAATATACTGTTTTGAGATGTTTTCAATATTTCCTCTATCAGTTCAAAACAGTCTGCTGAATTATAGTTGTACTTTAATTAAGAATTAAGTTGTATTTATACTTGCTATGGAGTGAACAAACCAACATTACTGTTTCAGCTCTTCAATCTGTTTATGGTTGAGTTGCTGAACTGTAAAAGTAACACTTTTGAGGAAGAAATGCCAGACCCGTAGACAGACAAGTACTAAATCCCCCTTGGCCTACAGGCTTTAGAAATGAAGAACGACCAATGACAAACACTTTGCCGGTGGTTGCAATTAAAAGTGGAAAAACTCTTTCATTACCTGTTGCCCATCGGTTATAAATTCTCTGCATAATCAGTGTCTCGTCCAAGTAGGAGGGGTGCCAGGCAAGGGGGTCCGTTTTTTAACTTTTGGTTGATTAATAATAATTATAATAATAATAATAATAATAAT
>WURT03552941.1:1603-21054 GCA_009936505.3 Holothuria glaberrima | reverse complement strand
CAGTGGCGTAGCCAGGCCGCTTCTTAGCTAGGGAGCGCTGCCGTGATTGATCGTTTCATGGGAAAGCGCCTTGTCAGCATCAGTGGCTAAGCCAGATTTTTCGCACGGGGATACAGTATGTTATGTGATCGCCGGCTTGGAGGAGAGACTAAGGGTAGGGGTGTCCCCTCCCATTTGAAAATTCAGGGAGGCAGACGTGAGTTCATGCATAATTGAACATTAATAACACTCGTCAATCAGTCAAAGTTACAATGTATTGTACTGTAAGTGTAGTGTATCAATAGGACATTCCAAATTGACAAGCTCCCACTGGCCAAAGTGATCAGTCAGTGCCGTTTAGCTCTAACCCACACACATGCCACATAAATATTTTCATAATTAACACCTACATTGGTGTTTTGACAACATTTTGTCAGCTGCCAAATTAGCCTGACAGGTCTTGAAATTTTCTTTTCAATTTTTTAGCATAGTAACCGAAACAAGTAACTCTGAAGAAAAAAAAAATATTTCACTGAAAATTATGCAAGAAAATTTTTTCTAAAACATTAAATAGGGCTTAGAGTATTTTACACGTGCGTAGAAACTATTTTATGGAATGAAAACCCATCTAGATAATTTGGATGGCATTCAGTATGTTTGAGTTTAGGGGTGCACTGGGATTGGAATTTGAAATCTGGTCGGAGACCGGATTTACCAGATTTGGTAAAAATTCGGACGGAATTACCGAAGTTTGGGAATTAGCAATTTCCATAGAAAATATTATCCACCATACTTATTCCTTCTAACATATTTACAGAAAACACAGGCAAACCGTGGTGCTCATAGCAACCTTGGCAGCCATTTGTTATAAGTTTTGTATTACACAACTTTCATTTATTGGTGTTATACTTGACTTGTATAGTTACTTTGGGTAAGGACTTTTGCATTAGTGTGAGATTCTACTGGCAAATGAAAATGAAAAACTTGACTGAAACACAAAAACGTGTTGACCCAACCTTAAGTATCAAATATAACATTAAGCAGTCCAATAAACCCTCCTTTGCTTTAGAGTTTTTAACTTTGGTTGCATACTTCATGATGACTTTTAACTACCAACTTCCAAAAATGCAGTAGGACTTTTGGTAATGCTGACTATTTGATTTACAGTAAGTACAAAATCTTTTCCTTCCACTGACATCAAAGTGATCCTATATTTCCTATAATTTCATATAACTTTAAAAAAAATCCTATATTTCCTATATTTGTATTATTTTTGGCTTGTTTTCCTATATTCACAATATTTTTCTGATCTTGCCAAAAAGGTTCTTTTTATGGTGTTCTGGGTAAGATTTTCAGATGGATTCTTTTTCCGAGATAGTGTCTTAGACTCTGAGTGGCTTCGTCAGAGAGACCTATACCAGTGTATAAATGCCGGTGTTCGGGCTAAGAAATTAAACCTTGGAGGGAATTCCCTCTCTAAAATTTCTTTTGGAAGGGATTTTCAAAATCAAGGGGGGACCTTAATCCCTCACATAACTTTTTTATCTAAAACCAGCTCTAAGAGCTGTTTGAGCTATTGTGATCTGCCGTCACTCTGTCTGTCTGTCTATCGTGTCTGTCCACAATTGCTTTAAGTGCTCTCAAACGCTCAGTGTTTGGTGGATTTTCGTGAAACTTGGACACACTGGTCTTTGGCAGGTGGGCTTCATTTGACCACCAGGAAGTCAAGGTCAAAGGTCATTTAGGGGTCATTGCAGGCCATTAAAGGAATACTTTCAAAATGGATCTCTTCCTACCCAGAACTCTTTATGATCCTGCAAGTGGGTGAGAATGTTCATTGGGTAGCCTAGTTTTGAAGTTGAACAAGGATTTCTGAGTTTATTACGCACATGTTTTAATGTGCTTAAGTTCAATGCACCCAGATGTTTTCATAACATAATTATATACTATATCCTCGCAATAAATTGCAGCGGTCTCGAAGTTAAGTCTGTTTTACAGGTTACCGTGTTTTGGGTGCACGGCTTAAAACAACCCCCATTATACCACATCTAATAACATGAAAGACGGAATGCCTACGATGGTTACAGGTTTCCCCAGGATTGGCGGTCGGGTTGGGGTTGGGAATTATCTACGCCATGTCTAACAGCCTTTAAATACAACTCACGGACAGGTTAGTGTGTACAAAACCTCTGGACTTTCAGGCTAGAAATTTGGGTCTTCAGAGTATGTGCGCCCTCGAAATTTTGCAAGTTTTGCATTGGTGTTTGCTGCCCTTTTGGTATGCAAAATAATAACATTTATGGACTCTTTATTCCAGGGTCAAAATATGCACATACACCACCCTCAGGGGATTTACCTTTTCCCATCCACCAAAATATTTAGGTGGTTTTCTTAATTCCATGTTGGTGGTAGAACCACACTGTTCTATCACATGGTCCACACTTGTGATACTGTTAGTCACATTTGTATCAGTTAAACAGTATAGTTCATCAGTTTCTTAGGGTACTGTTTTCCTCATCAACAACTTTGAGAAATTTTGAAGATTATTAGAACAGCTAGTGTGTGACATCCCTATATTACTTCATATTTTTCAGGAAAAATCCTTTAAAACCCTATACTGTACATTCATCCGTATCCTACCTATAAAACCTATGTTTTTGTGATGGACTACTTTGAAGCCTGCTTCCACTTAACTAATGCATTTCATGGGCAACCATTTTTATGCAATGCACAATGTTTGATATTGCACCTGTTGCCATTATGATGCTTATTGATTCCTTGCCAAAGGCTCAAGGAATCTATGCGATGGTGATGGTGTGTGTTTGTGAATGGGTGTGTTTGTATGTGATGCAAATTCTAAATGTTTAACAAAGTGGCACCAACATTTCTATTATTCACCAAACAGGTAAATGGCTACAAGTACTCAGTACTAGGAGGCCAGCACAACTTTTTGGCAGCAAAAGAACTTGCTGAAGAAAAGCCAGACATCAGTCTTTTTGCTTCAAGGTTGTGTGCAGTTTACTTCAACAGTTTGTCAAGAGATGCAGCTTTATGGCTATCCAATCAACACAATAAGGATGGGGAGTACCGTCACACTATTGTGCTTAGAGAAGAGGTATGTATTGAAATGTTCGTTTTGGTAACGAAATTGATACTTTAGGCACAAGTTACTAAACATCTCACAATGGAGAAAAGAATCATTTAAATGCATCAAAACAATAAAAAAAAAAAAAAAACTTCATGTGCAACTGCTGGCATTAGAAATGAACCCTGTCTAATTCAAGATCGATCATAGAGCTCAACTACTGTGAAATATGAGGCTTGTTCAAATGTGTAAATACAGTGCATATTGCTAATTTGGGATAGCGGGAAAAATTGTATGAAAAAACTTGCCTAAAAGGGAAAATCGTCTACAAGGGGCGAAAAAATCAAGTCGACTTTTTGCCAAACTACATGCTTTTAGTATAGGAATACGTAAGCAAATGGTAACGTCCGTTTCACCACATAATTTCAATGTTGACCAAATTACGTACACGTATCTGTTAACACTAAGTATTGTGGGCCATTGAAAAGACGTTGATATATATCTGGTTTCCAAAAGGGGAAATATTTGCTTATGTATATCGTTTTTTTTTTCACCGCAACAAAACTTCGATATATGGACTTACCTGTATGGTGGAATCTAGCGTGTTATATATATATATATATATATATATTAGTCTTGAGCATGATTTCTGTTCCCTGCATAAAAACTTTTGGCACATTTCCGCAAGTCTGTCTTTTTCGCTGGAGCAAGCTGTACAGCTGCATGCTATTCATCATTTTAAAAAATAACATAACTCCAACCACAAACTTTTTGCGCTAAAAGTTTACCAAAGTATCTGTACTGTCTCTGCACATATATATATATACATATATATATATACACATATATATATATACATACATATATATATACATATATATATATATATATGCAGGTACCGAGTGAATCATACAGCATCACAACATTGAAACATGGAGCTACCCAACAAAACTGCTTATGAAGTATAGACACCATGCTGCGCATGTGTATGTCTACACATCTTTTTTGTCGCAAGATCCGTACAATATGTCTGTACGAGCACGGTTTGCGTTATGTCATTCACTGTACATGGGGCATACAGACAGTACATAACCACGTGCAGCCGGCACAGGTGCAAAGATCAAGCTACACCTTTGCAATTGGGACATTGCACTGTGATATGATCGCTGAAGATTCTCGTAGTCCAAGATGTATACATGCGTGCAACACGGAGCAGTGCATAACATTTGTGCTCAAATGAAAGCATTGTATAAAAGAGATGTCATTACATTGTGCTGTTTCAAAAGTGAAAAGAAAAGTGACGTACTTGTGCATGAATTGCATTGCAGTCAGTGTAAGCTGTATTTGCATGGATTAGGTGGTAAAGTCAAGTGTCAGGTAAAGTGATAAGAGCTACATAAAAATCTTTGTGTCCCGGGGATGCAGTGCAGTAGCACATTTAGTGTCCCTAGAAAATTTCTTGTGTCTTAGACCCAAAATCCTGCGTTGGTAAAAATGATGATCATAATGAGTATTAACACTCGACATGTTGCATTTAGGGTAACATTGCAGACGTACTGATTAGTACACAGTAGTTCTCTTGAATGCATAATTCTACTATGCTGCTGTTGTAGATGGTGTACATGTTTATACTGTATTATTGTTACATAGCATGTTTAGGTCCAATTTATGGCTTCATTTTGGCCCACAGGTTGCTTTGTGCTGAGAGATCTTTCAGTGTGGAGGAGAAAATTGGCGGAAGTCCTGTTCAACGATACTGGGAAAGGTTAGTAGAGGGTATCATTTGTTATGTTGCAAGTGCATTTTGATTGGATTGAATTCCATACAGGCACCAGTTGGTAGTCTACCACATTGTCTTAATTAGACATACTGTGAAGGCCCGAGATTCGTACCTTCATACAGTGCTTTTCTGGATGGAACATGCTTTCATATGGCTTCTCTTTAAAAACATATTTTCAAAGCTATCCAAAATTTGACAAAATTAGTGAAATGATGCATTCATGTGGTATGTGTGCCTATAGATGCTTAACATAATTCAATATGGAAAACTTTTTCACAAAAGTGGCAGAACTGTCTATGCCCTTGAAGGTTTCACTTGCATTGTGTGAACAAATTGCATATTCATGAACAAGTTTACATTACATGCCCATAGCCTAGATATTAAAAAGGCACCTGGCCTTAAAAATCCTGGTGGGAAGGGATGTGTCTTTAATATGCCTATAAACTTGGTAACATTTCAAATCCCAATCAACCTCTGAAAACAATTTGATTGTACACCATGTCTGGCCATGGGTTAGAATAGTTTGCCTTTTTCTTGTGTCTAATAAACTTTCTAGTACTGCAGAGATTTATAGGCAGGTAGAAAACTATAAATAGAAAAGTAAAGGCCTATTGTCTTTTGGAGCAAGTGCTAATTCCACTTATTTCATTTGGAGGTAACATAATCCCTCACCCTTAAAACGTAGGCCTGTAGCCACACAGATCAAACTTACGTGGCACTAGAATCTCACTGCATAGTTGGGCATGCGCCTGATTATCATTCTGAGACTATGTGGAGAAAGCTAAGCCAGTAACAGTATCTAAATGCTTTGCACTTGCAGTGTGAAAGTAGGTCCACAATTACCTTCAATGCACACAAATATTCCCTTAATTGGTAATACTTTGGATTCTGATGTGCATATCACTGCATTTATAGGCATTCTGATTTGAATGCATAACATCTACGATACTGATAATGTAAATGTAAAGGCGTACAATACCTGCACTGTACCTACAGTATGCTTGGTACATGCAATATTTACAGCTTGCACAGTCATTTAACCACATTAACAATATTTGCTACTATGGGTATATATATGCTGTAGGTATTCAGAAACCTCTGTTCATTCAATATTAGTGCTGTGTATGATGGGCCTACACATACATCACCAGTATACACATTGCCGCCTTGTACTTTGGACATGTATGCAGAAGTAGTGCATGCATAGTCATATATATTACCCTACGTAATGGTTAATATGAATATAAACATCAACATTTTTACGTCACTTATCATGCATTCCAAAATGGCTTTTGTTATCGGATTCTTTTTAGTACCAAAATTCAGGTATCTTGGAAAAACATTGGAAGTGTGATATACTGGTATGTTGCATGCTACATTACAATGTAGATTGGCCTGTTGTTGCTGCTTACAGAATCCCCTGTACCTATTGTATGTACGGACTGAACCTTACGTAAGGCTCAAGTCTCCTTTTTGTGTTTAATAAATGAGTGCAATTTCAAAAACACTTCTCAAAGAAGGCTATGTATCATAAAAACAGTATGGTATTTACACTCAACAGTACGGTAGAGTTACTCTCCATACAGTAGTTTATTGTCAGAGCATACTGTACAACTTCGGTTATTGAATCTGCCTCCTGTATCCTTAAGCACTGCACTTAAATACCATGAGTCCCTCTAAAGGTGCATTTAAGGTCAGTTCTAGAGGATTCAATCATTCAACTTATTTATCTTCTTTTTTTCTCAGGGGACACTTGACTATATCATAAAATTTCAAACAATGTTTAAAAATTTAGCAAGTCAGAGACCCATTCCCTAAACAATGGTATTCTGATAACAATTATACAGTTGTCAGTGTGGCAGAAAGTGAACCATATTTGTACAGGTACATATACAAGAAGTAGAACAATTTCAGCTGCACGGTTTTTGGGAAAGAAACATTCTTTTTGAGCACTTGAAAAATGAAACCTTAATTGTCACGAAAAGTTCAGTATGAAGTGAATGAACTTATGTACATTATCAAGAACAATAAAAGATTTCTGGACTTACATAATCTAAAGGAACTGTAGTGCATATTTTATTCTGTGAAATGTAAAATAGGTAAGATAATTTGGGTATAACATTGTGCCTAAGTGCACTGCATCTACAGAAGTGTATGTGTATCACTAAAGATTAATTTGCCTTCAAACTTTCATCTAAACCAATTAAAACCTCTGCTTTTAATACACTTTGCATGTGACATTACAAACTGGCGGAGCCAGGCTAAATGACCATTAGTCACTCCTGGACAGCAATGCCCACTACAGCAACAACCATGTAGCCTACAGAAAGGGTCTTCAGTTGTAAAATAGTGGTCAACTTATAGCACAGGGCATACAAAGTATGAAATCAGAATAAATTTCAACTGAGTATGCTTCAACTAAGATGGAACCATTCTGTAGTGATTGTACTCACAATGTTTGACACTGTAAGAGGGGCATCTCAGAGGCTCATGATAGCTTCTTGCGAGCATGACACCCAGTTTGTGGAAATTGTGGTGAGTAACCAAGGCCAGAACTGGTTGTGCAATGAGTGTAAACATGACCTGACACAAAGGTGTAAGACTTCAATTTCAGGAAATTGGAAGTCATGAGCAAAATTATCAGGAAATACATTTTGCTAGACAAAAAGTTTGGCAGTGGTCATGGTGGGTGGAATGGCCAAGTGTGGGTACAGTTTTGGGTTTTTTTATATCTCTTTATAAAAAATGTAAATTTCTACTGCATATAAACATACTTGAACCCCCCCCCCCTCTCCCGGCCAACAATTCTGGAAATCACAGTTTTAGAAAATGGACCTCTACTTCACTTACATCTCTCTTGACATACCCTCTCCTCCTACATGAATACGCAGCAGTACAAATGTGTGTCTTGAGTCCTATTGTTTGATACTGAGTTGGTTTGATGAGGAACTTGTTGCTTCCTTTTTGTTCATATTTCAGAAGATTAGTGTTGATCAGCTGCAAGTGATTCATGTTTGGAAAAGGGATGAGTTAGTTAGTTAGATGGGATTTAACGACACACCAACACGATTGTGTTATATAGTGTCATCAAGAAGAGAAAAGGTGTGATGTTGTGGTACAATTAACTAGAAAAAGGTGGGGTCAAATTCCACTAAAAGGTCCAGGCAAATGCGGTTGTCATGTCAAAAGGGATGAGACCACAAAGGGATTACATTGGTGTCACTTTGTGATATTTTTCAAAGGCAATATTTCCCTTTACGATAAAATGGTATATTACGACATTTTAAAGGCATTTAATCTGAATGACCAATATTTGATTCTTTTACAGGATGAAAAGAACACTGAATTCAAAACCATAGTTTCATTGTCAAGCATGGCCGGTGGCTCATACCGTCACCCCCTACAGGTGTTCCAGGCTCACGAATGGGGAAGAATAAAAGGTCTCAAAATGAGAACAACAACCAAAAGGATGCCAGAACTAAAACCGTATGCCCTTGGTAAAGTATTGTCACTACCTGATGCTGACAAGGAAGAAATGCTCAAGGGTCTGGCGTGCGGGGACTTGAGTGTGTCAGTGTGTCCGAGTTTGTGGCAGAATGTGCAGTTTTGTCAAAGCTGCACAAACTACAGATCACTTTTATTAACATGACTGCAAGTAAGTCATGGGAGGAGTGTATTTATGGAACAGGAGACAGCCGCGGCTACATTGTCGATGGGAAGTTGTTCAGTGATGAATTGCCGGAAAGACTGAAAAATTTTGATGGTTTTGAGCTAACAATCCTGGATCTCCCAAAGGTATAGCTTACATTGATAGGAGAGCCTTAATACACTTGTGATTGGGTCTATTATATACACACCTGTATAGGGATGAAAAAAATAATAGGTATCTCTAATTATTTCATCGTTGCTCTCCTCATTTACGATTAAGCAGAAAATGTACATACAGGTTTGTACACATTTTTTGGGATGATGGGGTTGGATCCTGCTTAGCTGCCATTTGTAATATACAGACGGGTCAGGGCTCTACAAATACATAATTCTGGTAGGCCAGGGCTAGCTCAAACCTCAAATTGGCTAGTAGTGACAATTTATGAAATCCCCATGGGCTAGTGCAAAATGCTGTATCAGGGAGTAATTTAGTGCTTTAATTTTGCATCCCAGTTTCAAAGATTTTTTACTTCTCTTCAGCAAATCACTAAAAACTATTGTTTTACACATAAGAAACTGCTACACATTTTTGAATGTGTGTAACAGTTTGGCCAGCTTGTATAGCAAATTGGGATGCAATACCGGATAAATTATTCCCTGCTGTATAGCTGTTTAGTTATACTGTAGCCTATTCCTTTGCAGGCTTGCGCAAATTTTCTTCGGGCTAGTGGAATTAATTTGTCAACTGCCCACAGAGCTGGTAGTAACGCTTCAGAAATTTCAAGCCCCAGCACCCGTGCACCTCAGACTTGTTCCTGTTAAGCAGCAAACACAATGCCATTGTAATTGCAAAAGTTGGACATGGAATCTCGATTTTCCTTGTAATATCAAGGGTTTTATGATGTTTGAAGAGCAACAATGATGGTTTTGAACAACAAATGTGAATTTTACTTTCATACTGTAAGAACTTTAACCATATGGATACTTCAGTATCATGTAGCGTATGGGTGTCTTTCCAAGAAAAAGTTCCCAGATTTATTTTTAAACTTGACCTACATTGACTTTTTTTTAACATAAAGGTGCATCATTTCCTGCAAGGGAGCAACTTTACAAGTTAATAAATGTAAAATGAAAATACCTGTAGCGTAAATACTTTGTAGTTAGAAAGAATTTTGTACCTCAGGTAACAGTTACAGAAATGTTGGGTCTCTGTGACACAATCAGTGATGTTGGTGTCTCTAAAAAAATGCTTTGTGTACTGCGATCTGGTGCAAAAAGGCATTTTTAAGACAGCATTTCTGAAAGACCAAAGTTAGAAACCATTGAAAACAGCTTTATGTGTTCCAGATAGTAATTAACGTACCAATTTCAGAGCTGTGGGTGTACTGTAATGCTTACAGAGATATGACCCCCAAACTTAGCCAACTGTGTGGCAGAAATAGCAAAACATGCAAATTTTGGATATTTTCAAAAAGCCACAACTCCAAAAAGCAGCATTGGAAAGGAAGGGTTCATGTAATAGCTACATATTCTACGGAATGGTCACATAATTAGGTTTGTATCATTTCAAGCTGGTGGAATACATACTTCATGAGAACTGAGACCTCAAAATGCAAAAATGCCAATTTCAGATAAATCGGGTGATTTGACGTAGCATGACCCATATTGAAAGTGTTACAATGTGTGTGAGAGTGTATACTGGTAGAACAAAGGGATTTTCCGCTAATTTGCAAACATTTTAAAACTTGATTGCAGTCTACTGACCTGCCACATACATATGCTGACATAGGTAGCAGGTGACACTCGATTAAGAAAATGTTTTTATCCCTTTGTAGGAATGGACAGAAGAACAGCTGCGACACTTCTGTGTGGAACTAACTTCTCTTAATTTGACATCAGGCATGCCTCGATTCTCACTGGTTGTAATTGTGGAGGTCGAGAGGCAAGCTGATGCTCTAAAAGTTATTGACAATGTTGGTCATATCACGTTGAAAACAAGAAAAAAGGTAACTCTACCAATGGACAGTGTATATATATATATATATATATATATGTATATAAATATATAACGCTAATTCCCACCTTAGAGCCAAAAGTCTTTATATCTCCCTACTTTAAGGCGGAAAAAAAAAATAATAAAATACCTAAGCATATATTTCGCCCAAACGTCTCCAAGATATAATCAACGTTATTTCAATGGCCTGCCATCCGTACGTGTTAACAGATACGTGTCCGTAAATTCGTCGACTTTGAAGAAATTGCATATAGATTGTGTGTTTGAAAGGACGTTACCATACGTTTTCGTATTCCTATATAAAAAGTGTGTGAAAACGTTAAGGGGAATCTGTTTTTTCGCCCCCTTTTTTTTTCGCCCTGTGGTCGACTTTCAACAATTTCTTTCGCCCTAAGGTGGGAATTAGAGATATATATATATATATATATATATATATATAATGCTGGATCGACCCAAAGGACGAAATCGGTATACCACCAAAACGGCGAAAAAATACAATAAAATACATATGCATATGTCTCCTTTGCGTTTTGAGATATACTTACATGTTATTTATTGTGTTGAAAAGGACGTTATCATACGTTTACGTATTCCTATATAAAAAGTGGGTGAAAACGACAAGGCGAAACAATTTTTTTGCCCTATTTTGTTTTCTCCAAGTGGTCAACTTTTCCACACCTTCTTTTGACCTAAGTGGGGAATTAGTGAAATGTATGTACACATACAAATATATGCATATATTTCAATGTCCAATTGCAGACCCATGCCATTTTCGTCAAAAGCCATGTATCACTGAAAGGCAATGAAAATCAGTATGTTGAAACCTCCGCAAAATTTCTCAAAAAGTGTAAAAAATGCATGGGTCTCTTACTAGTCACTTACATGCTCTACATTTAGTTCAGGAGGGATTGTTTTTAGCGCAGATCAAAGTTCATTCAAGACAACTGTATGTCAAAATTTACATGCTGAATTGTGTGAATGAGGTTTAGCAAGGGATGCCATTTTTCCCTCTATTGCTGGAAGTCCAGCTTTTTCAAAGTTTTGGAAAATGTTTGTCTTCACATATTGTTCCAGTCCCCATAAGAAAATAAATTCAGAGCTGATTTCCAAATGAGGACTTCAACACAGTAGTTCAAGCTATTGTATTTTGCAGCATGTGCATTGCAAATGGAACATTCAGTGAAAAATGACTGGTAAAGTAAGTCTAGTGCTTTTTATCAGGTATGTGTGTGGCAGCCATTGTGCTTAGTTCATATGGGAGATTTGTACATGGTAGTTCAGTGGGGGTGCTGCACAGTATGTGTGTTCACAGGGTACAGTAAAGTAAGAGCTGTTGAGGTACTGCACATTGCAATGGAAGTACATTATCACTAATTGTGAAAAGTGGATTATCTGTAATTGCTGTTCAATGTCAATAGTATTTTCACTGATTCTAAAATTAATGTTGACAAGAAAAGGTACCTTTTAAATGAAGTTGGTTGAGACATTCTGGATGAACATTTTCTCAGACTAACAACATGGTGAATAGGGAGATGACACTGAACCACTCTAGGTGGGCTGAAATATCCCACAGTACAGCACAGATTGTACAGAAACTGTGATGGTAGTTTGTTGTAAGCATGAAGGATAGGCAGAGAAGGTCATGGGAAGTGCTTTCGGTTAGCGAGGTCGATATACACTTTGTAATGAGTGTGAATATGACCCGGCGTAAAGCTCTTCATAAATGAATATGCAGCGGTACGAACGTTGCATGTGGGCGAGGCTTATCTTTCGATTATGAGCCAGTTCAATGAAGAAATTGTTGCTTCTTTCTGTCCATATTTCTTGAGTGTTTTGCTGATTCTGCTGCAAGTTATTTGTGATTCATGTTTGGAAAGGGGAACAGACCACAATAAAATTACATTAGTGTCACTTTATATTTTTTCAAACGCAATGTTTCCCTTTAAATGCTTCCATGGGTTATTAGTTTTTAAATCCTTCCATGGCTTATTAGTTTTAAAAAGAGAACTAAGTTACTGACCATTTGGATCAGATACACTTGAGCATGCATGAATTGTGATTGTTTAATTGAATAAAACAGATTGTAACTGTGCAATGTCTGTGTGAATATCCCTTAAAATGACTTAACATAACCAATGTATTTCTTCAGAGCAATTTATTTATGCTTGAATGTGTTTGTCAACACAAGATTTGTACAGAGCAGGTCTTGTGCAACTTTGGTGACACTTGGGAGAGTATACATTCAGTGCCAACAACTTTGAAGACCATGAGCAGTCACCAGAGATACTGTACAGGCATACTTCACATTAGCTACAAAATTTTGTATGGTATGCTCATGGCTGAGTTTCATTTCATTCAGCAAGGAACCAGCATGTCCGTTGGGCTTTTGTTTTAAGGGAAGGTGAAAAATCATTTTAGGTCACACGGTTTCAAAAGGTTTTGAATTATTAACATGATATCTCAAGTAGGATAACTGTGTGGAATCTCATGCTTGTCATGTGGGTGACTCATGCTTGTTACAATATATCATATGGCAAGGAATCACTAAGCCTTTTGGCTTTCTAGTTGAATGTAGATCAAATGTCAGTGTGCAAGGTATATGCCTATGGCTTTAATGATTTTGATCCTGCACCTATGAAAAGGGTGATGAGAATTATGTTAACGATCTCACTCACAAAGCAAAAATTTTTCTTCCATTTATCAAACCTCCACAGGAACGGGTCTCATAAGTGCCCTGACCATGGAAAGAAATGCTGCCCTCCTAAGTGAAGAAGTGGCAGCATTCCCCTTCATAAGGAAGAAGTTGATACAACTCATTGCAAAAGACAAAGAAGTAAAGGAAAGTGTGGAACCTGAAGCTTCATCATCTGAGGGTGACTTCGACTATGAGGGGGATGAGTATTCACACGTGTGTGATATGGAGGTGGACCATTTGCAAGAGGACTCTTTGGGAGGGAATAGTGAAGGGGATAATGTGGAGGATGAAGTCTTGGGACAAGAAGAGGTTACGGACAGTCAGGAAAAACATGCCCATGCAGGAGAACATGTGGAGGAAGCTTTGGTGAAAAAGAAAACTCATGAGGGCAGCAAGAACAATGATGGACCATCGAGGGGTCCGTTAGACAAGTGGGTGAAAAAAACTTAAGTTGCGACACATATTTTAAGGGTATGTTTTGGGAAATATAGCAAAGACACTTTCAAGGGCATGTCCATGCTAATGCATATATAGACATGCTTCAGTCATTACATCGTAATGTTCACATGCCAAATGCATTCAATTACTTGCTGTGTTATCACCCATCCATATTGGCAATAAATTTTGGGGAAGTCCTTACAATAATAATGATAATCAGCAGCATAGCCAAGATCACTCTTACAGGGGCCATACAGTATGTTTGTGATTGCCGGCCCGGGATAGGGGAGTCCCCGCCCCTTTCAAAATTTTTGAAAAATTAGGTGTCGTTACAGGTAATCTGGTGCCACATATGCTACCTTTGAAGTAAAATTTGTGTTAAAAAATGAACATATTTTAGGTACTAAAAAAAAAGTCATGAGTGAGTGGGGGGGGGGGGATGTTCCAATGGCCATGCCCTAAATATGCCACTGATAATAATATTAGTTAAACCATTGAAAAACACTGCTGAAGTATCGAATACATAGATACTGTTGCATTTCAAATAAGAACATTCCTTAAATTAAAAAAAAAAATAGTCATGCGTGAGGGGGGGGGTGGTCCAGTGGCCATGCCCTTAATATGCCACTGATAATAATATTAGTAAAAACTATTGATTTTCTTCAGCTACATCAATGCAATTAATTTTCTTTCAGTAACATAGGTTCCCGAAAAATTCTCAGCATATTGTCCGAATTTTGACAGAAATTTTTGGCTGGGGGCTTCAAACCCCCCCCCCCCCAGAACTATCTAAGATTTATCTCTGACATGGTCTAGCTACAAAATTCATTTGATATGTTAACGGTGCTACACACGCTGACCAGCCAAAACACGTGTTTGTGTACGTACCATGTGAGAACCATGATTGTGTTCAACATTAATTTAAATACTGGACAGGTCATAACATAAGAAAGGTTGAGCGAATGCAGAGCTGCTGCTCTAGTTCTACTTGGTTCTGCTCAGATTTATTGTATTTTTAAAATGTTCTGATTGATGGACAGTAGCAAAGCTTGGAAGCCTGCACTTAAGCTAGGCTGCAGTCATGTTCAATGTCTTGACATGTTTAAGCCTAGAAAGCATTTAACTGTTTGTGATGCTTTCTGATAAAATATTGGCAAATGGGGGAGTGACATTCTTAATCAGTTGCATCTAGGTTTTAAAAAATACTGGCCTGTGCGTGAAGATTTTATCTCAAAGGTTGTAGGACATTCTGTGGTAATTTGTTATTAGTTCTCATTTTAGATAATTTTGGCTCATAAAAGGAATAGTTGAAAGAGTGACAAACTTGTAATGCAATCAAGTTGTAGAGTGTGACTACTTCTACGAAATAATAAAGAAGTAGGAATCAAAGTATACTCCAATATTAATATTTATTAATTAATAAAATGTTAGTCATGGGACAGCTTTGCAACATAGGTTTCTGGGTACAGTTACTCAGTCCCAAATCTCTGTGCCATTAAGGGGCTTTTGCTATTTCTTTGCTTCTGGTGTCAAGAAGGACAAGTTGCAATATTGCTTTATTGCAACATTTTGGAAAAAAGTCAAAGTTGAAACCTTCAGAACGAAATGTTTATTAATCCCTTTTTCCTCTTACTACCCTTATAAATATACATTAAATTAAGATTTAATTTTGGTGATGTTTTCCATTTAAAAAAAAACTTCATCCCCATTTATCCCTATGTTTTCCACTAAAACAAAGGCCCCAACAGGGGGAAATGATGGAGCTTTGAGGGAATGTCAAAATTAAGCCTTATAAAAATGTTTTACAGTACACCTTATTTCCATTCTACATACTTGAATACAAACGCCATGCACTATAAACTAGTGGGCTGTAGGACCAGTTCTACACTAGCTGTTGGGAGGGGGAACAAGAGTCGTCCCTCACCACACCCACCCCACTCCTCTAAAAAAAAGGGGAAAACTTTAATCAATTTAAAGCTCTGTCAAAGTGCAAGACTTTGCAACTTAAGCACTTGACATTCAAAAATTTCTCAAAGGGAAGGGGTTTCATCCACTCCCCTCAGAAAACATGCCCCTTCTCTTAGACCTTGCATAAAATACTTAACATACAAAGCATTTTAGCAGTTGCTACAGACAGTTCTCACAATTTTGCATCCAAGCCCCATGCATGGGTTAAACAATTTTTTTCAAAAGCACCCTGATGTCCCCGCCCCTTAGACAAAGCCAGCTTTAGGAAACATGGTTGTGTGAGATCTTTGAATGAAGCATAGTCAGTTCACACTGTAGATACAGTATAACAAAGATTCTGTACAGGTAGCACCTTTTTGTATCCAAAACCTCTTTACATAGAATTCCTCAAAAGGAATTGGACATCCTCTTCACATAGTTGATACCTTGCCAAAGGCAGAAGGAATCTATGCGATGGTGATGTCGTGTGTGTGTGTGCCTGTGGGTTTGTAAAGGGCCTATTCCGGGGAAACACACAGCAAAACATACCTGTGAACTGGGGATACTCCGCAAAATGGGGATATCCCCGTTTCTAGAATGGCTTAGAATGGCTAAAATAATGCAAAGTGGGGTGTCAGGTAAGTGTCTACAACTTTACAGATTGAGCTGAGGTAATTCATGTATAAATGTGTGTGTGTAGATTTTTCGGTATTCCCAGTTTCCTGGTGCGTAAACCTGTAATTATCCCCAATTCAATAGGAGGAAGAGGATATCCCCACTTTGCACATTATTTGTGCATGTTCCCGATCGGCGCTGTAAACAGGTATGCATGTGTATGTGTGTATGTGACGCCCCTTTTAAACACGATATCTCAAGATTGCAATGACTGACACTTTTCATACTTGGTATCTAGATTTGTTGTGTTGAGAGGAAGAACTCTATTGTTTTTGGTGGAGGTCAAAGGTCATTTGAGGTCACCAGAGGTCAAAAACTGAAAACTTTGTAAACACAATATCTCAAGTTAGCAATGACAGACACTTTCTATATTTGGGTATATACAATGGTCATGTTGAGAGGTAAGATCCTGTTGTTTGTTGTGGAGGTCAAAGGTCATTTGAGGTCACAGGGGATCAAAATCTAAAAACCTTGTTTACATGATATCTTAAGGTAGGAAGCTTGGACAGATGTCATTCTTGGTACATGGATGCTTTATGGTTCAAGGAAGAACTTTTTTTGCTTTTGCGGAGGTCAAAGGTCATCTGGGGTCAAAAGAAGTTAAAAGTAAAATTTCCCGAGAATCTTTAAGAAATTCAAACATTTTCTATGGCAAGGAATCACGAGGCCTTTTGGCTTCTGGTTACCACTACGAATTCAGATGAACCCTTTTATTCAATTGACTAAGTTTTGGAGGTACTTTTTGTCCCTGTATGAAATAACTCATTTAAACTGGAAACTACTAAATTATCCACAATACAGTTTGTCCCATGACTAATGCATTTTTTATGCTTTTCTGCATAATTATGATAATTTTTAAAAGTGGCTGACCTCATTACAAAAAATATTTTCAGATCCTGGTAGTAGGATACCTTGGCTACACAAGAATGCAAAATAATGAAACTTACTTTTGAACATTTATATCAAAAATACTGCGGAATGTCCCTTATAAAAACAAGTAAAACATGATACAATCATAGACTTTACAGTAATAGTACTAACACTATTAAGGTTCAAGGGAAAGGATTGGGGAGTTGGTACAAACTGGTCTGTAATGGTACCATAGATACCACTGAGGGATTTTTACATGTCTAAATATTAGCTCTTAGGAAACACTGCTGCCATTGAGAACATTTCTTTCAATGTTTCACATTTAAGTGAGCACTTTTGCATTAGAAATATTTAGTTCTTTTAGTCATGGCCAGAGAGTGTTTGGTAGATAAATATCAAAGCATAAAGAATATACTTGCTGTCAAATCATGTTTATCTTTCACAAACAGGTGGTCATGCTGTAATAAAAATCTTATTTTATGGGCTACAGCTTCTACTATGTTGCTGAAGTGGTGGGCTACAATTCTGTAGGTGGTAGAAAATGAGTTGAGGTGCTAATTGTCCCAACCCCCCCCCCCCCAAAAAAAAAAAATGAAAGAAATTTGTAGGTATTTTTAATATGCACCTTTATGCGCTATATCATTCGGCTTGGCAAAATAATATTTTGATCAAAATAAAAGAGCAGGACCAACTTCCATATTATTCAAGCTCTGCTACCTTTAAAGCTCAATAGTCACGGTGTACAAATTGTAAATCGATGTGAAATGCCTGCCCAAGAGCTTTCATGTCAAGGGTTGCTTGTACCTGTTGGCTGTTGAGAACTTCTATGAAAACTTGGAAACATCTAATTTCTCTTCAAATGTTTTGTTTTCTATATGGTGGACAAGTTTCCTTAATGCTTTAAGGGATTTTTTGTGCATCTATTTACTTTTAAATCCTTGCACTATCTCAGAGAGAGATGAAGCCATGAGAGGATTACCCACTACCTGCATAGTGACAGAATGCTGACGTTTTTATTAATTGTAGATATATCTGTCCATAAAGGGTAATAAAAAAAACTTGCCTTCAATAATTTTTATTCCCTAGCTTAAGTGTATGCATTTTGAAAAGTACAGTTGTTCTCACTTGTAAAAGTAACTGTGTCATATCCTTTCTGTGAAATACATTATAGGTTGTTTGATGCTAACTTATCAGAGGCAAGATTTTTATAACCCTCTATCTCTAGGCCTGTCGATACAGTTTTGCCAATTCATTGCTGCATTGGCATTATTCTGCCAATAATGTAAAGACAACCAAGAGATAGAGGGAAATAAACTTGCCTTGTATAATTCTTGTGCCTTTTGAGTGTTCGCTTTTCAAAAGTACATTTCTTCCCCGTGTAAAAGTAACTGTGACATATTCTTGCTATGAGATACTGTACATTGCAGAGGCAAGTCTTTTATTACCCTCTATTTCTAGGCTTGTCAGTACAGTTTTTGCAGATCACTGGCACATGGGCATTATTCTGTCAATATTGTAAAAACAAGCCTAGAGATAGAGGGCAATAAAAAACTTGCCTTGGATAATTTTGTGTACTTTTAGTGTTCGCTTATTAAAAGTACATTTTCTCTCTCATGTAACAATAATTCAGTCATTTCTTTGCTGTGAAGTACATTGCAGGTTGTTTGTGCACCTATAGTATTTGCTTATTTAAAGTACATTTTTCTCCCTTGTAACAGTAATTCAGTCATTTCTTTGCTGTGAAATACATTGCAGGTTGTTTGATGCTAAATTATCTGAGGCAAGTTTTTTTATTACCCCCTATTTCTAGGCTTGTCAGTACAGTTTTGGCAGGTCACTGTCACGTTGGCATTATTCTGCCAATGTTGTAAAGACAAGCTTAGGGATAGAGGGTAAGAAAAAAAAATTGCCTTGGATAATTTTGTGCAATTATAGTGTTTGCTTATTAAAAGTACATTTTTCTCCTATGTAATAGTAAGTCAGTCATATCTTTGCTGTGAAATACATTGCATGTTGTTTGATGCTAAATTATCTGAGGCAAGTTTTTAATTACCCTCCATTTCTAGGCTTGTCAATAGTTTTTGCAGATCACTGCCACATTGGCATTATTCTGCCAATATTGTAAAGACAAGCCTAGAGATATAGGGTAAAAAAAAACTTGCCTTAGATAATTTTGTGCACTTCTAGTGTTCGCTTATTAAAAGTACATTTTCTCTCCCATGTAACAGTAATTCAGTCATTTGTTTGCTGTGAAATACATTGCAGGTTGTTTGATGCTAAATTATCTGAGGCAAGTTTTTTTATTACCCCCTATTTCTAG